>QEOT01124284.1:3832-126090 GCA_003123785.1 Pterocarya stenoptera | reverse complement strand
AAGAAAAGAAAAGGAAGAGAAAAAGGAAAGAGGAAAAAGAAAAGATAGGGAAAAGAAATGAGGTCCAATCCTCACCACTTTCGAGTCACAACTGATCCTCAAAATATTATTTTTAAACCAGTAAATTAAATAAAACAAAATAAACTCAAAACTAATTAAAATAAATATTAAACTCCAACAATAAACATACTTTAAAATAAAAGGAAATTAAATCATAGAACACCAATTAAAATAAATTAAACGCAGTGAAATGCTTTAAATAAAACAACAATAATTTTAAAACCCATAAACGAACCAATTTAAATCAAAGATCAATTTAAATCTGAAATAATAATTAATAAGAAGAAGGCCCAATAAAAAATATTATAAAATAATAATTTTAAAACTCCCAAAATACTAAAACTAGAGAATCAATCATTAAATTAATTAAAATAATCCTTCATTAAAATACACTAAAATACGGGGTGTTACATGCAGCAACAATATTCAAAGAGGTTTTGGGCCACAGGTTGGGGTATGCGAGGGGGTTAGGAGAGATGGTTATTCCCGACTCATATAAAGACTACAATGATGAAGTTATTACAGAACTCACAGCAACTGTAGCAAGGCATCAGGAAGATGCTGCAAGGCATGAGAAAGATGCTCAATATTACAAGAGCCAACTAGATGAACTAAGGGGGGACGTAAGGGTACTCTTAGAGCGGCAATGCGAATATGATAAGTTGATGACTACATTAATGTCTGAAAGGCAGTCTCAAGGAGAGTCTCATAGAGAGACTCAAGGAGCTGCATAACCTCTTGTCAAGAACCATAAGAGCCAATTTTTTGAATATTTTAGCATCAAAAAGTGATCAAGGCGATGACAAACCTTCCACAATTGTATAACCTTGATATGTGATTTTTGTGGAGCTAAGTGCAACTTTTGGGAAAATTGTCAACTTGAAGCTATGTAACTTCAGAGATAGTTGATGTGCAACGGCAATATTATAAGTCAAAGATGGTATGCTCTATATAGGTAACTTTTCTTTCAACTAGGCATGTTTTTTACAAGATATAGGCCAAGTTTAATTAATGTAGATATCAAACATGTGGTATGGTGGTTCAATATTGGGGGAATGTTCTGGAAATACAATATTGGGTAGAGCATCTAACTAATTGGGTAGCGAGTTACTTGTAGGTATCTTATCCCTTTTTCTCATGGTGGCATAACTTATTAATCCAGATATTGCAGCGAGTAAGTGGTGGGGAACCTGGAAACGTCAGGCCTTATAGCATCTGGTATGTTTATTGGTGGCCACTGCGGAGGTATTTCTCATCCTTTTTTAGAAAGAACATAGGAAATCCCTTTAGTTGATCCTGTTACTTCAATCATCCTAAAAATGGATAAAGAAAGCACCCATTAATAACTATCAAGGTGAGTCTTAATATTTCTTTGCAGATCAATTTTGGGCTTTCAAACCAAAGAGTAGAGCAAGATTTTATTTTAATGAGATTGTCCAAAGTTGCAAAAAATGGCATGTCTTTTGATGAGTGTGTGCAAACATATGTCCATTGCTTGCTTTTGAGTCTTTCGTGAATCATTTTGGTGATCAAATTTCTTTTAAACTTTGAAGGTTGGAGTTTACGGGCAATTGAATGTTTGCTAGTTTGTTGCACTTACATTTTGGTGTTCATTATATATAAACTTCATATTGGTTTGGGAAAAGATTTAAATTTGTGGGTAGGTTGTATGGATAGTTAAATTTTTGCTTTTCTCACTTCATACACCAGTTTTATACAATAACAAGGTCATGTATTAATGGTTCATTTGAATATACGCATGGTGGTTTGAGGCAAATGCTTGGGAAGGATTGTTATATCGAAATGAACCATATAACGATTTAAAGAACAACTCAAGTAATGTGTTTAGGCATGAGTGTAATTGATGTAATTAGTGGTTGGGTGTCAGCACTTCCTAGTTTTCAATTGAATATATTAGATGAGTGTTGGAACTTATTGAACCAGCTCAATACCAAAAACAATTGCTGTGATTTTTAGGTTAAATCTTGGCTACTAGTTTTCATGCACATGATAACCTTCTATATGATATAGAGATTAAAGTCTCTACACTAGCTGGTTTGGGAATGTTGATATATATCCATGAGTGTTTGTAGTAGATCATGAGATGTCTTAAAATTATTTCCATAATTCTATACCTTGGCCTGGATTTCTTATTTGTGTATTTTAGAATATGGTTGCACATTGATGACATGTGGAATTTTTGGGTTAAATCTTGGCTGATAGTTTTCATGCACATGATAACCTTCTTATGATATAGAGTTTAAAGTCTCTATAAAGGCTGGTTTGGGAATGTTGATATATATCCATGAGTGTTTGTAGTAGATGATGTCAAAGCTAGTAAATTATTTCTTTAATTCTTTAGTTTAGCCTGGAATTCTGATTTGTGCATTTTAAAATATGGTTTTACATTGATGGCATATGAAATTCCTTATGACATGAATGTGCTTGGTGGAGCATTGTAAAAATGTAGTTTGATGTTGATTTTGAACTAATAATTTGGGATATTTTATTTTATTTCTTATTATACTTGCTGGTTTACTTTGGTCACTTCCATGGATCATGTTCAGCATCAATGTATGTCTTGGCTACGGATGGTTGAGCATGTATGGCCATGTTGGTGTAAATTTAGTTTTATTAATGTAGTAGTGAGGACATTATTGAAAGAGGTTGTATGTCTGATGTACTTCAAATATTCTTTGCTTGTATTTTGTAGATGCATGGATATTTTACACATGTTTGGTAGAAATTAGAAGACATGCAAGACTATAAGAGGATGGGAAAATGAGTGCTCCTCGAGAAAACTAGGTGATTTTGGAAGTTGAGATCAGCTTTTGAGGTTCATATATAATTGTTGCACTAGTTCCTGGATAATTGATCAAGATAAATGGATGAGCATTACTAATTAAGTATTGGACAGATTGTTGCATCTTTAGTTATGTATAAACAATGACATTATGGCTACTGTGATCATTGGGTTTGTCATGAACAGCGTGAAACTAGGTTGTATGATTAACTAAACATGCGCTTGTACTCCCTGTATGTTCTTCATGAATGGATGAAGTTAGCCCCTTCTTTCTTTTGTTCCATGCACTACCTAGATTTTGATATCTCCATTATATTACTTTTGTGTTTTTCAACTAAGTGACTTTTTTAAGCAGCAAATATGATGGATGAATTAGTATTTAAACCATCTTAGCATAATTGGGTTACAATAAATTAACAAATAATGCTAAGCACTAGTGCAGGTAGAAAATACATTTTCACTACAACAAATTGCCAATATTGGCTACACTCTGTGCGGTAAATTAAAAAAAAAAAGAGAGAGAGAGAGAAAAAAAAATTCAACACATTTCTCGGCGATATACATCGCCAGAAACAACCTTTTTCCGGATTAAAAACCGAAGAACAAATGTATTTATGGTGATTATAACAATCGTCAGAATAAGATTTGCAAAATTATTTTTCTTAATTGTGGCGAGCTTATGTCATGCCAAATAACAATTTGCGTCTGACCCGCATGTTTTTCTCGTTAGAGATTTATCATAGCTAAAGATTATAACCGGTGATCTATAGCGCGGCAAAAGAATATTTGTGACCAATACAAATATGCAGGAATGGCTTATGTAAATCTCAATAGCATTTGTGGTGGGACTAAACCGCCGCAAAATGATGACAATTTGCGGCTAGGACTTCAACAGGATACAAACTTGCGGCTAGTAATTATGATAATTGCGGAGAGAAAACTTGACGCAAAGTATGTGGTTGTTTCGACCGTATTTGGTTTCTCGCTGCAACTTCTCAATTAAGACAGGGAGACTGCGGCAACTTGGAGGCAGGCTAAAGTAGACACAAATTACCAATTGTGGATGAAGTTTCACCTTTTTGGGGTGATTGGTCTCGCCAAAATTCGACACATTTCTTGTAGTGATAGGCCGTGTCAGATCATCACAAAGCATTCTCTTTATGTTTCGATCTATGTAGACTGAAAATGAGATATCAAATAGGTGCTGATGAGCNGTCAATCCTACATTCCCACACTACTATAAACCATGTTCAAGTGGGGTGCAAAAAACTAATAAGAAACACTTCAATTCATAAGGATACTTTCCGCCATTGTTTAGCACAACAATGAATTTATAATGCAGGAAACAAATTAAGGGCTACAAGTAAATGAACAAAGTGAAAAGCTTACAAGCTAATCGGTAGCACAAAACACACAGGGTTAGTACTATATATATGAGGTTGGTGTTGGATGATGAATTTATAAAACGGCACAAAATACAGAGACATTAAGATAAATTTCTATTATGCATGCATATCGATCAATTTTTATTTGTTTTGTATATGTTTCTCTCCAACTTAATGGGAGTTTTTGAATGAGAGGTGGTGTTTTCCAACTTTTCAGCTCATGTTTTTAGCAAATAGTTGTTGTAACAAGGAAGTAGAAGACAATTTTTAAGGCACCACAACTTACTCACTGGAAGTCAATCATTGAGACGATAATTCAAAATCGCTGAGAAACATACATTTACAATGATTTTATAATCATCGTAATTGAATTTTTGATTTTGAATATGCAATTGCGGCGATCTTAAATCGCTGGGAATGGATCAAAAGCAGCGATTTATCAATCACTGCATCTAGATATTCAAAACCGAAAACTAAATTGCAGCGATTTCAGAATCGCTGGGAATATACATTTATGCAATTGAGTTTTCAAAACCGATTAGTCAGTTGCAGCGATGTTTTGAAAATGCTGGAAATGTGTATTTGCGGCGATTTTAGTCCTTTTGGCAATGATAAAAAATTGCCAAAATTAGTTTTTCCCAACGATTATGAACTGAATTGTAGATCATAACTGCAACCTTTTTGCAACAAATAAAACACTGGTAAAGATAACCTTTTGGCAATGATTTTTGGCTTCCGTCGGGGTAGATCATAAATGGAGGAATAATACCGACGAACATGCAACGAAGTGTAAATCGCTGGGAAAAGGTGAGGCCATGATTTATGGGACTTCTCCCAACGAAAATAGTCACTGGGAAAAGTCACTTCCCCTGTAGTGTCCATTCCACCGAATCAAAAGCCACAAAGAAGCCACCAAGCTAATAAACACAACAACTAAATATTTTTTTTTAAATAAAATATTGTTTAAAAACAAAAGTTTGAAATGATAGTATATGCATGGGGAGATCGAAAGATGTTGGTACATTTACTTTAATGTGATAAATTTTCTATTCTCCCACGTCAGAACATTCCCAAAGTCTTAAGTTCATACACAAATAATTAGAGTAATCTTAATAGGCCATGTCAGATCATCACGAAGTATTCTCTTTATGTTCCGATCTATCTAGACTGAAAATGAGACATCAAATAGGTGCTGATGAGCCAATCTCAATCACCCCCAACATTAAAACCTTTTACAGAAAAANGTCAATCCTACATTCCCACACTACTATAAACCATGTTCAAGTGGGGTGCAAAAAACTAATAAGAAACACTTCAATTCATAAGGATACTTTCCGCCATTGTTTAGCACAACAATGAATTTATAATGCAGGAAACAAATTAAGGGCTACAAGTAAATGAACAAAGTGAAAAGCTTACAAGCTAATCGGTAGCACAAAACACACAAGGTTAGTACTATATATATGAGGTTGGTGTTGGACAATGAATTTATAAAACGGCACAAAATACAGAGACATTAAGATAAATTTCTATTATGCATGCATATCGATCAATTTTTATTTGTTTTGTATATGTTTCTCTCCAACTTAATGGGAGTTTTTGAATGAGAGGTGGTGTTTTCCAACTTTTCAACTCATGTTTTTAGCAAATAGTTGTTGTAACAAGGAAGTAGAAGACAATTTTCAAGGCACCACAACTTACTCACTGGAAGTCAATCATTGAGACGATAATTCAAGGTAATTGAATTTTTGATTTTGAATATGCAATTGCGGCGATCTTAAATCGCTGGGAATGGATCAAAGCAGCGATTTATCAATCACTGCATCTAGATATTCAAAACCGAAAACTAAATTGCAGCGATTTCAGAATCGCTGGAAATATACATTTATGCAATTGAGTTTTCAAAACCGATTAGTCAGTTGCAGCGATGTTTTGAAAATGCTGGAAATGTGTATTTGCGGTGATTTTAGTCCTTTTGGCAATGATAAAAAATCGCCAAAATTAGTCTTTCCCAACGATTATGAACTGAATTGTAGATCATAACTACAACCTTTTTGCAACAAATAAAACACTGGTAAAGATAACCTTTTGGCAATGATTTTTGGCTTCCGTCGGGGTAGATCAGAAATGGAGGAATAATACCGACGAACATGCAACGAAGTGTAAATCGCTGGGAAAAGGTGGGGGCCGTGATTTATGGGACTTCTCCCAACGAAAATAGTCACTGGGAAAAGTCACTTCCCCTATAGTGTCCATTCCACCGAATCAAAAGCCACAAAGAAGCCGCCAAGCTAATAAACACAACAACTAAATATTTTTTTTTTAAATAAAATATTGTTTAAAAACAAAAGTTTGAAATGATAGTATATGCATGGGGAGATCGAAAGATGTTGGTACATTTACTTTAATGTGATAAATTTTCTATTCTCCCACGTCAGAACATTCCCAAAGTCTTAAGTTCATACACAAATAATTAGAGTAATCTTAATAGGCCATGTCAGATCATCACGAAGCATTCTCTTTATGTTCCGATCTATCTAGACTGAAAATGAGACATCAAATAGGTGCTGATGAGCCAATCTCAATCACCCCCAACATTAAAACCTTTTACAGAAAAAAAAAAAAAAAAAAAAAAAAAAAAAAAAAAAAAAAAAAAAAAAAAAAAAAAAAAAAAAAAAACAACAACAACAACGTCAATCCTACATTCCCACACTACTATAAACCATGTTCCAAACAATATGTACAATACCATATATATACAACTATCTACTACTTAAGAACTATGGCAAAAGTGGGGTGAGAAAACCTAATAAGAAACACTTCAATTCATAAGGATACTTTCCGCCATTGTTTAGCACAACACTGAATTTATAATCCAAGAAACAAATTAATGGCTACAAGTAAATGAACAAAGTGAAAAGCTAACAACCTAATCGGTAGCACAAAATACAAAGGGTTAGCACTATATATATGAGGTTGGCGTTGGATGATGAATTTAGAAAACAGCACAAAATACAGAGACATTAAGATAAATTTGTATTATGCATGCATACTGATCAATTTTTATTTGTTTTGTATATGTTGCTCTCAAACTTAATGGGAGTTTTTGAATGAGAGGAGGTGTTTTCTTACTTTTCAGCACGTGTTTTTAGTAGATACTTGTTGTAACAAGGAAGCAGAAGACAATTTTCAAGGCAGCACAACTTACTCGTTGGAAATCAATAATTGCGACAATAATTGAAAATCGCTAGGAAACATACATTTCCAGCGATTTTATAATCACTGTAATTGAATTTTTGATTTTGAATATGCAATTGAGGCAATCTTAAATCGCTAGGAATGGATCAAAAGTAGCGATTTATCAATTGCTGCCTAGATATTCAAAACCAAAAACTCAATTGCAGCAAATCCAGAATCGTTGGGAATATACATTTACGCAATTGAGTTTTCAAAACTGATTAGTCAGTTGCAGCAATGTTTCGAAAACGCTGGAAAGGTTTATTTGCGGCGATTTTAGTCCTTTTGGCGACGATAAAAAATCGCTGAAATTAGTCTTTCCCAACGATTATGAACTGAATCGTAGATCATAACTACGGCAATATTTTCTACTTTTTACGACAAATAAAAGTGTTGGTAAAGATAACCTTTTAGCAGTGATTTTTGGGTTCCATTGGGGTAGATCATAAGTGAAGAAATAATACCGGTGAACATGCAACGAGGTGTAAATCGCTGGGAAAATGTGGGGGCGGTGATTCATAGGACTTTTCCCAACGAAAATAATTGTTGGGAAAAGTCACTTCCCTTCTAGTGCCCATTCCACCCAATAAAAAGCCACAAAGAAGCCACCAAGCTAGTAAACACAACAACTAAATATTTATTTGTTTTTTAAAGAAAATATTGTTTAAAAAAAAAAGTCTGAAATGATAGTATTTGCGTTGGGAGATCGAAAGATGTTGGAACATTTACTTTAATGTGATAAAATTTCTATTCTCCCACATCAGAACATTCCCAAAGTCTTAAGTTCATACATAAATAATTAGAATAATCTTAATAGGCCGTGTTAGATCATCAAGAAGTATTCTCTTTATGTTTCGTTCTATCTAGACTGAAAATGAGATATTAAATAGGTGCTAATGAGCCAATCTCAATCACCCCCAACATTAAAACCTTTTACAAAAATTTAAAAAAAAAGAAAAAAAAAAAAGAAGCGTCATTCCTACATTGCAACACTACTATAACCATGTTCCAAACAAGGTGTACAATACCATATATATACAACTACTTAAGAACTATGGCAAAAGTGGGGTGAAGAAAACTAATCAGAAACACTTCAATTCATAAGGATACTTTCTGCCATTGTTTAGCACAACACTGAATTTATAATGTAGGAAACAAATTAATGGCTACATGTAAATGAACAAAGTGAAAAGCTTACAAGCTAATCAGTAGCACAAAATATAAAGGGTTAGTACTATATATATGAGGTTGGTGTTGGATGATGAATTTAGAAAATAACACAAAATACAGAGACATTAAGATAAATTTGTATTATGCATGCATATCGATTAATTTTTATTTGTTTTGTATATGTTGCTCTCCAACTTAATGGGAGTTTTTGATTGAGAGGAAGTGTTTTTTGACTTTTCAACATGTGTTTTTTGCATATGCTTGTTGTAACAAGGAAGTAGAAAACAATTTTCAGGGCAGCACAACACTTGATGAGTTTATCATCTAAGAAACAAACTAATGGCTATAAGTAAACAAACAAGGTAAAAATCCAAGTGATCGTTGTGGAATCATCTCTCAAAACTCAAACAAGAAAGCTTTTGGGCTTGCTTCTATGAGATTGGGTGAGGGAATTGGAAAAGGGCTCATGAATGGAGGAAACGAGGACCATCGAAGAATTGCCTCAACAGAATCATGCACCTCAACTAGTCTGTATCAATACACTCTTTGAAACACAACACCATCAGGCATCACCAATGATTTCAACACCATAACCAATATTAGGAGTTGTATCTGTGTTAATCACAAACAAAGGGCCAATAACCACACATATGGCGATTCCTCTAATTTCATTCGAGCACAAGGTCCCATTAATGCCAATTTTGAACGACTTATTGTTTGTGGTCTCAAATCCAATTTCCAAAAAATATAATGCCACCTAAAGTTCACTCAACATGTTCCTGTTAAATCTAACCAATAAACCAAAGCATATTTAATCATAAAAGAGACATATAATAAAGAGACAAGAATATAGATAGACACTTACCTCATCCAATAAAAGATTTTTCACATGATCCCCTGCACATTACTATGATTCAACTTTATTCATTACTCTAAGACATATCAATAGGACCCACAAAATCCACTCAAACATCTTAACTCGCGACTATTCACAGAAAAACTTAGATTATATTATATACTCTTAACATCCAAATGGACCCTCAAACTCTCAAGTGCATGTGTCTCCCAATCCACAGTTTGGTTGCTGAGAAAATAGGGGGAACAAAAAACAAAAATTGAAGATTCCACCTAAACAACCATCTTCATGTAGCACACCTGGATGATTTTTCACTCTCTCTTCATGCCTTTGTATTATATGGATTCTAAAAGCTTTGCAAAATATCGATTTTGAAGTGCAAAAAAATTTAACTCGGAGGTTGTCTCCCTCGATCTTCAAAGATTTTCCAACAAAGTAGTCCAGCCAGACATGTTATGAAGAAAGAAACTAATAATAATATGGTTTTGTTTACTCTATTTTTTATATATCCAGAGGTCTTTTACAAGCTGCTTATATACTTCTATAAATTTATAGAAGAGAAAAAGGAAAGCAACATTCTGTTGAGGAGTGCAAAGTTCATAAATCTTTTTTAGGAAACATTGTGTTGTTGGTGAGTTGTTTGGTTGGTGCTCTGCTTGTTTTGGAAAGTTAGTTCTGTTGAGTGATTTGCTTGGTCTTTGTTAGGAAACATGGTACTACCATTGGAGCCTCCTGGTTGACCAAATTTTATTTTATTTTCAATATCCCCTCAAACTGAGCCGATCAATGAGGTTGAATTTGTGACATAATTGTTTAAGAGAAAATCGAGACAACGGCTTGGTGAAAATATCAGCCAACTACATGGATGAAGAAACATGTTGGGTTCAAAGAAGTCCAAAAGCCACATGTTCTCTATAGTGATAATCTATCTCAATATCTTTACTACGAGCATGGAACACTAGATTGCAAGTCAAATGAAAAGCACTGAGATTGTCACAAAATAGTGTTGGAGCTTTTGAAGTGGCACCTTGAGATCACGGAGAAGAGAAGCAAGGTACATTAATTCAACACTAATCTAAGCCATAGCATGATTCAATCTTTTGCTTTCTTCACACCAAGAAATGCAATTGGTACCAAGGAAAGTGCAAAAACCAGTGGTGGAGCATCTAGTCTTGGTGCATCCAACCCATCAACATCAGAGAAAGTAGTCAAATCTAGTGATGAGTTGGAATGAAGTTCAATGCCGAAGTTGGTTGTTCCTTGAATATAGTGAAAAATGTGCTTTACCATCTCATAGTGAGCGTCTGTTGGATTGTGCATGAATTGCGAGACAAAGTTCACACTAAAGGTTAAGTCGGGCCTGGTAAGCATGAGATACTGGAGAGTGCCAACAATACTTCGATAGTGTGAGGGATCTGAGTATGAGGTGGCACTGATAGAATCTCTTGATTTCTAAGTCATAGGAGTTGGCATAGATTGACAATTCGTCATCGGGGCATGATCAAGAATATCTAAGGCATATTTTGTTTGAGACAACATTAAACCATTAGTACTATGAGTCACTCGATTGAGTTTACACACATGATCCGGAAGCTCTTGGTTAATAAATCTAGGAGGTTGGTCCATAAAAACAAACTTAGTCAAGAAACCATGTAAGAAAGCATTTTTGACATCTAACTGACGAACTAAGGCCACAATAAGATGGCCACGAGAGCATGGGAAGGAGAAGTGGGAGAATGAATGGTAACACTAGTGCTTGGAATGCAGGTGTAAATGTTTCTGTGATGGCCGCAAGTAAAGTAGGATTTAATGGTGAGGGATTGTTGCTGGGGATAAGGTGTGGATTGTGATTCATACGAGTGTCCTTAGATGCAAGTGTCACTAAGTTAGAATGGGGAGAACTTTGAGGAAAATTGAGGTCCCAAATAATGGAAATAGTATGCAGTTGTGTATGAGGGCAATGAAGGTTAGTTGGTTGTTTGAAAGGAAAAGACTCCTTGTCAAAAATAACATGCCAAGAGATATACATGCATCTAGTGGGAGAGTAAAAACATTTACAACCTTTGTGCTTATCGCTATATCCCATGATTTGAGCTATTACTGGTTATCTTAACTTCACCAAAATCATTGTTCCAGTATGAAGGATCTTTTTAAAATATTACAAGATATAATACAATTCTGTTTGTCTCCTCCAAATAGTGTGGCCCCTCAATATCTATTGCCCACTCATCATCATTATCAAATTAATTTAAGCAATACATCATACTATTAAACATGAGATCACACATATATACATACATACATACATACTATTAACAGGATCCTAAATTGCACAAAATCAGCAAAGATATCAACACCATGATTTTAGGAATTAGTCATTGATTTGTCAATATCAATTCTTTCCATGTATTTATTTGTTTCCATACTTAGCTTTGTTTCCATACTTAGCTTAGCTCCATGTAACTATTTAATTGTAAAATCCTTTCATTGAAATGCATCAAGTTCAAACAATACAAAGTGTCTCTGTTTCTATATTCTCAACATGGTATCAGCCTAAAACACGATCCCCACCCGAGACCAAAAATTGCCTCTTCTTCCACCGTCCCCTTTTCATTTCTTATGCATCCCTCTGATTCTCCCAGCCTCCTTCTTGTTTTTGAACTCCTTACAGGAGATAATTTTCCAAAATGGCAAAAAGCTATGACCCGAGCCCTCAATGCCAAAAACAAACTCAATTTTGTTGATGGCACTCTCAAACCTCCCGATACCAATTCTCCTCACTACACACAATGGAATCAAACAAAGGACATGGTCCTTACCTGGATTCTAAACTCTATCAGCCCATCCCTTGCCAACTCCCTTGAATACCACACAGATCCACGTGAAGTCTGGATTGACCTCTAATCTCACTACTGCCACGGCAATAATGCCCGCCTTTATAACCTCAAGCGTGAGCTTTCATCCCTGCAACAAAATACCCATTCCATTCATGAGTATTACAACCAGATTAAGCAAATCTGGGATGAACTCAGTCATCTCAAAACCAGCAATGAACTCAAAGATTTGCAACAACAAGCAGAGGATGAACGTGTTTTTCAATTCCTATTTGGCCTCAATGACTTTTTCTCTCAACTCAAATCCCAAATCCTAGCCATGGAACCCCTTCCTCCCATTACAAAAGTTTTCTTTACTCTGTTTCAGGAAGAACAACAAAGACTCCTCCACGTGCGGCCCACACCGGCAGACTCCATGGCCTTCGCACCACCTCACGACCATCTCTTCTCGACAAACCACCGTCTGGAGTGGCACTGGTAACCCATCAAGCTTCTCTCTCCATTGATTCCTCGCCGGTACCTGGATTGTCGCCGAACCTCTACCAGAAGTTGCTAGATCTCATCACTCCTCACTCTACCGCGGCTAATTTTGTTTGTAACGCCACCTCTTCCCCTCCTCATTTTGACAGCCATTGTGAATGGGTCATGGACAGCGGCGCTAGCGCACACATGTGCCACGACTGCATAGCCTTCTGCGATTTGCATGCTCCCCCCTTGCAATCCGTAAAGCTTCCGAATGGCCACACTCTCTCTATTGAGGGTGTTGGCACATGTGTTTTGTCCCCAACCCTAACCCTTCAAAATGTCTATTTTATCCCTCATTTCCATTTTAAATTTATTATCTGTTCCTCAGCTTACTAATACCACTTCTTGTGTTGTTTCATTCCAGGACCCACACTCGACGAGGCTGATTCGAGCAGGTGAGTCTGCAATGGGCTTTATGTGTACCGACCCACCACCATTATGGCCCTCTCTGTTCAATCTACTATTACTAAAAATTTATGGCACCAACACCTAGGTCATCCTTCCCGTCTTCTTATTCCTTAGCTTTTTAATAATTCCTATGTCATTTCTGATTGTGATGTTTGTGCCCATTCTAAGCACACAAGATTGCATTTTTCTTCTACTGCTAATAAAAGCTATTTTGCTTTCAATCGAATTTTTTGCGATATTTGGGGTTGTTATCATACTCCTTCAATTTGTGGTGCCTATTATTTTATTACTATTGTTGATGATTTCTCCCACACTACATGAATCTATTTCATGCGTTATAAATCTGAGCCTTATACAAATCTCATGCATTTTTTTGCACTTATCCAAAATCAGTTCAACACCATGATTAAAATAATTCGTACTGATACTGGCCAAGAATTTCTTTGGCATAAATTTCAATCTTATCTTCATGATCATGGCATTATTCATTAACGTACTTGTGTTGAACTCCGCAACAAAACGGCATTGAGGAACGTAAACACCAGCATCTACTGAATATTGCTTACAACCTTTGTTTTCAAGCTCACTTACCTTTAAAATTTTGGGGTGAATGCGTACTCACTACGGCATATCTAATAAATCGCACACCAAGTCACATTCTTCAAAATAAATCTCCTTTTGAACTCCTTTTCAACATCATGCCCAACTACAACCATCTTCGTGTATTTGGGTGTCTTTGTTATGCTCAAACTCTTCATGTTTGTCATGATCAACTTTCTTCTCATGCCTCAAAATGTATCTTTCTTGGCTACCCTAGCAATCATAAAGCATAAACTTTATAATCTTGACACTCAAGCCATTTTCTATTCTCGCGATGTCACCTTCCATGAACATCAATTTCCCTTTCAGGAAATTCCTGATCTTTCAAATATATCTCTTCCCATTGTTCCTCTTCCTGTTCCTAAGCCTATCTTACCATCCACCACCCCTACTATTTCCATTAGTCCCTCCAATTCCCCATCTCCTCTTCCCTCTCTCCGCCCTTGTCGCGCAACCACTCAACCAACCTATCTCCAAGACTATGTCTATCCAACCCTACACACGAAGCCCACAGCATCCTCACTTGCTACACAGACTTAGGTACTGCTCACCCTTTATCTGCCTTTCTTTCCTATTCTCGTTTTTCATCTTCTTACCTTAATTTTTTACATGCTTTTACAACTTCTGTTGAACCTTCTTGCTATTCTGATGCACTTCGCCATTCCCATTGGCGAGAAGCCATGTCTACTGAACTCCGTACTCTCGAAGCAAATTCCACTTGGACACTTGAGCCACTTCCTTCCGGTAAGAAACCCATTGGTTGCAAATGGGTATTCAAAACTAAGCTCAAGGTAGATGGTTCCATCAAAAGATATAAAGCTCGGTTGGTAGCCAAAGGCTACACTCAAGTTGAAGGCCTCGACTACCATGAGACATTTGCTCCCGTTGCCAAAATGACTATTATTCGGTGTTTGTTGGCCATCGCTACTACCTAGCAATGGATTATTCATCAACTTGACATCAACAATGCCTTCTTACACGGCGATCTTGAGGAAGAAGTCTACATGACACCACCTCCCGGTTATTGTCTCAAGGGGGAGATTCGTGTCTGTCGTCTTCGCAAATCCCTCTACGACCTCAAACAAGCATCCCGAAACTAGTTTTTTAAACTTACTATTGTGCTTCTTGATGCAGGTTTTACTCAATCTCAAGTAGATCATTCTCTATTCACCTTAGCCACTTCCACAAGTATTACCATTGTTCTTGTCTATGTTGATGACATTCTGGTTGCTGGTAATGATCTCTCTCAGATTAAGTTTTTCAAAGATATTCTCTCCACACACTTCAAAACCAAAGACCTCAGTTCTCTCAAATATTGTCTTGGTCTCGAAGTTGCTCGTTCCCAACAATGTATCTTTCTCAACCAATGAAAATATGCTCTTGATATTCTAAATGATAGTGGACAACTTGGTGCCTGAATTGCTCTGTTCCCTATGAAACAAAACTTGAAGCTCACCAATCAAGATGGCACACTTCTTCCCAACCCTAGTGCATATCGACGACAAGTTGGATGTCTCATCTACCTCACCATTACTCATCCCTACATCATCTTTACAGTCAACATCCTCAGTCAGTTTATGCATGCCCTTCGTGTTCCCCACATGCAAGCCGCCACTCGTGCCCTTCGATACATCAAAGGAAGTCCCAAGAAAGGCATTTTCTTCTCCTCTTCCAGCAGTTTACATGTTACTGCCTACACTGATTCAGATTGGGCCAGTTGTCCCACTACTCATCACTCCACCAGAGGATACTTCATCCAACTCAACATGAGTCCCATTTCCTGGCGAACAAAAAAACAAATGGCAGTGGCTCGCTCATGTACTAAAGCTGAAAATCATGCCATGGCCATCACCACTTATGAGCTCACCTGGCTGAAATAGCTCCTCACTAATCTTGGCATCACTCATTCTAAGCCTTTCAGCTTACATTGTGACAATCAATCTACTCTCTACATTGCTCACAATCCAGTATTTCATGAACGCACTAACATATTGAGATTGACTGTCACATTATTCGAGATAAGATCTGATCTGGTCTCCTCACAGCCATGCATACTTCTTCTCATGAACAAGGTGCCGACATCTACACTAAACCCTTAGGACGGGAACTTTTTCATCATTTCTCACGCAAGTTAGACCTTACGGACCTCCATGTGCCAACTTGAGATGGAGTGTTAATTGTGGCGCCCCCAACTTCCATGTACGGACACACACGGAAATCGAGACACCCGGGATGATGACAACACGGTCACGCACCCCATCGACATGTGCTGAGTGTGTGCAATGCAACACGTGTACAATAAAATACGCAGCGGAACGGTTAAGTCAAATAACTAAGTACCAGAGTTTAATACAATATCAGAGTACTGAAAATCCACATGTCAACATAATACAATTTTGTTTACAAAACAACATCAAATCAAATAAAATACAATAAACAAAAGCAGAAATAATCTTCAACACAAATATAGCCCATGTCTCTACTCCTCAGGCAGAGCCGCATCCTCGGGCTCAGCCTCATCAAAACCTGCATCAAAATCTACAGTCCCACAAAATGGAACTGCAGGTAAGTAAAACCCAAAAAGCTCAAAGACCATAAATATATTTAAACAACCAACACTATGCATTCTCATGATGACCCAAGCGTAAAACCCGAGAAAACACCATTTCTCGAAAATCATAATTTTTCCACTCACGCCAAAAACACCATTTGGCACAAATTAACAATCCAGGAATAATTACATTAATTCCAATTTTAACCGTATGCACCATGGCCTCCCCTAGAGACCATCCACATACTCTGGCTTCCCATATTCACCCCACGGGTAACGACCGTGCAAGTGATACATGAGTGATGCCTAATTCCGCGCCCACTGCGTACATAGCCAGGCATCCTCTGACCCCCGCCAGCCCGAGGAGTCACGGAGTCGGATCGAGAGCGCTACCATCCCGTCCAAGTCCCGGGCAAAAGCCCCAGGGGACGACACTCAGTATATTCCGCTCCCGAGTGTCCAGATGAGCTCCACCGAGATAATATCCCATCTCGGCTTGAGGGTGATATACACGCACCCAAAAAGCCTTAAATACAATTTCCTCAAAACACACACACACCCACGCATGCGTGCACAATGCCATGAAATCAACAACCAACAGTTATCAGCACAACCAGATAACCAATTCACAGTTTATAAAACAAGTTAGTGCAAAAATATATTAAAGTCTTAAAAGTCTTTTGGAGAAATACTTACAGCGGTTGATAATAATTTTAGGAGGATCACGGAGGAACTGGAAGCACCAAATCAGCAACTCCATAGTGTAAAAACACTGTGGCCAAATACACTGTAAACCCAAATTTCAACGGAGTCAAACGAAGACTTGAAATTGATAGGGTAGGGCCTAATGAGGTCGGTGAAGCTAATGGTAGTGAAGGTTGGCCGTGGGTGGCGGCCGAAACGGTGGTTTAAGACCGAGAATATCAAATCGGAAGTGGAGCTCGCACAGGCGGCTCCGGCGACGGATCGGGGCTGGGTTTGGGTGGAAAAGATTGTTGGAGGGCCGGTGATGAAGTGGTAAAAATTTGGTGGCCAATGGTGGCCGGACGACGGCGGAAAGGGAGGAGGAAGCTCACGGCTTCGCACGGCTCTCGGAGGCTAACGACGGTGCGGCGTGGGCTAGGATTTGGAGGGGTAGCTCGCCGGCAGGTGGGGAAGCCGGTGGTGCCGGCGGTGAGGGCCATGGCCGGCCGGAGGCGGTGCAGGTGGCTGAAGGCCGGTTGTGCGTGGGAGAGGAGAGAGAGAAGGTGTCCCGCGGGAATGGGCCANGAAAGAGGAAAAAGAAAAGATAGGGAAAAGAAATGAGGTCCAATCCTCACCACTTTCGAGTCACAACAGATCCTCAAAACATTATTTTTAAACCAGTAAATTAAATAAAACAAAATAAACTCAAAACTAATTAAAATANTGAAAATTAATCAAACGCGGTGAAATGCTTTAAATAAAATAATAATAATTTTAAAACCCATAAACAAACCAATTTAAATCAAAGATCAATTTAAATCCAAAATAATAATTAATAAGAAGAAAGCCCAATAAAATAATTTTCACAACTTAAAATATTATAAAATAATATTCTAAAACTCCCAAAATTCTAAAACTAGAGAATCAATTATTAAATTAATTAAAATAATCCTTCATTAAAATACACTAAAATATGGGGTGTTACATTAACAGGATCCTAAATTGCACAAAATCAGCAAAGATATCAACACCATGATTGTAGGAATTAGTCATTGATTTGTCAATATCTTCTTTCCATGTATTTATTTATTTCCATACTTAGCTTTGTTTCCATACTTAGCTTAGCTCCATGTATCTATTTAATGGTAAAATCCTTTCATTGAAATGCATCAAGTTCAAACAATACAAAGTGTCTCTGTTTCTATATTCTCAACACATACATACATAAATACATACATACATACATAAATACATACATACATAAATACATACATACATACATACATACATACATACCTTCCACAATAAAGGATTTTGCACTTAATCATTCCATATATTCACATGCATTTTCTCACAACTATCCAACACAATAATTATGTGGCTTCTATTGAATTCCAATATTTTTTATACTTCCACAAATCTCTCTAATGACTTGCATCCCGTAACATTTACCTCTCTTATATTTGGTGGAAGCTCTAATATTTCTTCATGTTTACAACAAAAGCACAAGAAAATGCAGCTAGTGTAACGAATTCTTTGATGCTCGTGGGAAAGCTAACAATTTCAATCTACGATAGATCTAAAGATTGCAAACTAGCTAGGAATTAAACATGTTAAATAAACTAGATATTAGAAAGAAATTTGTTTCTACTTGGAAACAACTTTGAAGATTCAACAATTGTAATGCAGTGCTCCCATTGCTTGAATTCGTTGGAGGCGCCAATTCATGGAGTCGTTTTTCACGTAACAATATCTCCTCTTCCATTTTTGTATACTCAATTGCCAGAAGGGATAGCCCATCATCCCTCTTCTTCTTTACAAGATTTGGACAACCACCAATATCAAGCCATTGTAAATGTTCCAAGAGAATCCAAGCAATTGGGAGACACATAAGGTTTTTGTAGTTTAGTAGATTTATCAACTGAAGTCTAATGAGTTTCCCAATGGATAAAGGTAGTTCTTCTATTATGGTACCATATAGATTCAATTGAATTAATGATTCCATTTTGCACTTGATTTTAGGAAAATCATGAAGGCTTGAGGAATCACCAAGACTAAGCCAGCGTAAAGATCTCAAATTGCGGCTTCTTGGAAGGATTTGGAGTTTAGAGCACCCACCCAAATTCAAGTTAGAAAGATTTTCCAAACACCCAACGGAATCATGCACCTCAACTAATCTTGCACAATATTGAACAATCAATTCCTTCAAATTTGAGTTGCTTGAAAGATTTGGAATCTTTTTTAAGAAATTACAATGATAGAAAGTCATAGTGGTCAAATATTGCAAAAGAAAAAGAGGAAAAGTTTAATGGACTTTACTTCATAATTCAAAGAAAAAAAAATTTGTTGATGATTATTATAATGGTACGTACCTTAGGTTTGAATCCTGATAAGTGTGATTTTTATGTGATTTTTATTACTCTTTTAATTATGAGAAGTGTCAGTTTTCCTTCAATTCTTTTGATTTTATTTTATTTCTATATAATTTTCTTTATTTTCTTGAATTTAGAGGAATGAGAAGATTTCATGCGAAAGGAAAGCATTTTTGGTACAAAATAAGAGACTACGGATCCAGATCATTGAGAGGCAGCGAGATCTAAAGAAAGCCAATGAGATTTAGACAAGGAGCCTTGTCCCGTGGGTAGCAAAGAGATTTCTCCCTCCCAAAGGCGAGAATACTTGCTTCTCAATAGGTGAGGAAACTCACGACCAAAGGCGAGAAGAATTACTTCTCAATAGGCTAGGAAACCCGCGGCCAAAAGGTGAGAAGACTTGGCAACAAGTTTCCAGGCAGTTAGATTGGGCGACTAGTCTAACCGATCAACTTAAAAAACCAACCTAAACGATATCATGGACAGCAATGAGACAAAAGGCAAGCAGATTTACCACTCTATAGGTCGGCAAGAGGGTTCTATAATCTCGATCAAGAGTCTATTTACTCAATAGGCGAGGAGACTAGTTTTATTCAGCGCACACAACATCTACCCAATGGGATAATTCCTCCCGACTAGGATCAATCTACTACTGACCACCAAATCCCGAACTCTGTAAATCAAGCCACATATCACTGAACCTTCCATTCTAGAGAAGCTGGACAAAAAAGGCATGCGGGAAAATAGGAAAAGAAAGAATTGAAGGGGACAAAAAGTTGGCTGGTGGAATCACTCATGCAGGAATCCAGAATCGTGTTTTCGACTGGAAAAGAGAAAACAAATATAAGAAAGAAATGGGCCAGCAAGGACTCGGAAGAATTTCTTCTATAAATAGAGTGGAGTCTAAGTCAGACGGGAGAGTTTTGAGAGTCGAATATTATTCCAGAGATTATTTCTTTAAATTTCTTTCAAGGAGGCAGATCTGGAGAAGCAAAAGTGAGAGTTACATGCTTCATCCACTGACTCCAACAAAAAATACTAGTTTTATTGTTTTTCTTTTCAGTTTCATTATGAACTAATTTTATTTTCTAGAGTTTTGATGTAGCCTAGCATTGAACACACAGTTTATATTCCAAGTTATTTTATTTTCAATATTTTCATGATTAAGTGTTTATTCCTTGTTCTTAATGTTTACAATTTTCTAGCTAACTATTGTTTGATCTTTTGGATTGCAATGAGACCGAGAGGTGATTTGTAATTAAAGCTCTAGGATTAAACACCATTAGTTTACCAAAAGCATAGCTGCTTTACCGCGATTAGTGTGATTTTTAAGAAAAATCCAAAGAACTTAATGAGTCTCCAATTAGTTAAATTCACATAGAGATATGGAGTTATTAGTTGGAGATATTTTTGATACTATTCGAGAGAAAATATTGAATAGTTAAGGGATTTTTATCATGAACTTGAGATAATTAAGATTCTATAATAAGGAAGAATAAATTGTGTGAGATTTGCTAGGTAAAGTCAAATGCTCTAGATCTATTCTTATTATTTTTAAAATCTTAATTTTAATATTCTTTTCTTCAATTTAATTTAGATAAACCATTCTTCAAATTTTAGTTTTCCAAATAGTAATTAATTTAGTCAATTTCAATACTCAATAACATAATTATTCCATGTGGGTTCGATAACCGTTTTCTTTAAAACACTTTACTACTTGTTACGATTATGTACACTTGCAGATATATTTTTATGCAACAAATCCATCCCCCAACTCCTTCATGAGGCTATGATGCATTCTCAAACTAATGAGTTTCTTCCCTTGGAAATTATGTGGCAAAGACTGTAAATGGTATTTAGATCAATCAAGTACTCTTAACTTGTCGGAGAGATAATTGGGTCCACAAGAAAATTGTGCATTACGATTTATAAAGACTCCAAGTCTTTTTACATGTCGAAATGCTTCGAGATGCAAACTTATCTCCTCATCGTCTTGAGGTAAATCTACTCGTATGCCTTCAATTTTGTTTGGCCCCTGGTATAAGTGCATGAAGTTGCTTAAGATATTTTACAAAAAATAGTATTTTGTACTTATCAATTAATATTTTTCTATAAAATATTTTAAAAATAAGTAGTATTGATCGATTGGCAAAATCTCTAATACTAAATAGACGCATGCTAAAATATAAAAGATTGTCTTTTTACCAACTTACGTGCCCGCCTATAACTTTCAATAAAACAAACGCTAGCTTGAGCAGATAGTAGACATTAAATTAGAAAATATAGGATATTTGGAACGAAAAAAATGACATCTAGATTTAGTACTTTTTTGACTCATTTTAATTATTAATATACAAATTCTATATATATCTATAGATTCATAGTGATAATTTAAAGGATATATATATAAGTACTGCTACATTCAGAAAAATTACACAAAAACAATTCCACAAATAAACGTGTCTTCATCTGATCCATTAGATCTACTTTAGAATAAAAGTAACTTTATAATCTAAAGAACCACATTAAGCTACGTCAGTTTGTAAGATTACTTTTGTGTATAAATATTCATTAAGGTATAAATTCATATGATTTATATTTTCTCAAAAAAGAAAAAAAAACTACTAGGTTTCACTTTTGGAAAAGAAAATAAATGTAAAACCCAAGATATTCTTTTTTACTCTTACCATACTTTCTTCCAACACTTCACGGATATTCTCATGAAACCACAGTCTACTACATTTGCTAGGTTCTTTGCGTGATTCTAGTCGAACAATTTCTCGTCCCATATCTTGTAGCAAGTCATGCATTCAAACACATTCACTTTCAATAATAATAAGACACTTGTCTATAAGCCTCTTGATTCCATGAATCGGAAAAAAAACTACAACAATCAAATATTTTCATGATATTAGCCAAACGTTCTCTTTTGAAGAAAAATGCAATATCAAGGAATATTTTCCTCTCAGTATCATCCAGACCTTCATAACTCACTAAGAGTACTTTCAGAATATTACCGTTGGGAATGTTTTTATATTTATCCAATGCACTTTTAGATCCGAACCTAGCACTGTTAAAGCTAGTGGAAGACCTTGAGCATATTTTATTACTTGTTTAGATAGGTCTAAATAATCCTTCAGTGGTTCTCTTTCCTCGAAAGCATGCAAGCTAAAGAGTTGAAGAGCTCCACTATCATCCAAAATCATCACCTCGTGCTTTAAATCAACTTTATAGTTATCGAGTAAACATTGATCTCTTGTCGTTATGATGATTCTACTTCCTGAGCCAAACCAATCACGATCTCTAGCTAACCTTTCTATTTGGACCAACTCCTTCACACCATCAAGAATTAGAAGAGCTCTTTTATAGTGAAGTCTTTGCCTAATCACATTGATGCCTCGGTCAAACAGAGTTCAGATAAATATTAACATATAACTTAAAAACAAAAATCTATAGTCAATGCTTAAAAATGAGACAAGTATGGCACTAAACTACCAATATTCCAAGTTACAACTAGAGGACGGGATGTTTACTTCAATCTGTGATTAGTAAAACTTGTTTGATAAAACCATCAAAAAGTATTCAGTCTTCTCCACAAGACTTGACATATTCTAATAGTACAGTTTTTCTGTTATTCTCTAAGATCAAAACCACTATTATGGATAACATACAACACCACCATGTTGCGGCGTAAAATAAAAAATACTAGTTATGGACTACAAATCAATGACCAATAGAATCAGAAGCAAATGTGTACGATGTGTGTAAATCTATGCATGAATGTACAGGATACATTATGTAGTATTTACTGCAAACTCAGATACTTTGTGTGCTGTAAATCATTGACCAAGATAATTTAAAGTGAATGAGTGTGAGTACAAGTGTATGTACATATATCTATCTATGTGTGCGCATGCCTGTATATAAACAACCTGCTATTTATTCTTACGCCGGCAATATTAAAAGGAAGCTTATAAAGCATTCCTCTTTCTCCTCTCCCCTAATTAGGTGTTTTCTCTACTATATTTCCTTGGGTGCGCAACTGTACGCTACAAAATTCATACTTGCCAAAAAACTATATGAATAAAACACCTACTAGTGCTCTATTTTGAGGGTCCAAAATAGAGGAAGCCAAACTTGATTGGTGGAGGAACGTGGTGGTACTCACGCGGTGATCGTGCAGCGCATGTGTGGAGGCTGTGACAGAGGAACGTAGTGGTAGTCATTGCATGTGTGGAGGTCGTGATAGAGGATTGACGCGGTGGCCGTAGTTGTGTCCTATGTGGAGGCCATGAGATTTAGGGATGAAGGCTGATGGGTTTTAATTGCCGTGTGGGGACATACGTGTAGATGAGGAGATGTGATCACTTCAGGCGATGTCATTTGGAGGCGTTGTTGCACTTGAATGTACGGGGAGATAAAAAGGCAACCCTAGCATGGTTAGAGTTTTGAAAACATATGGGAAGATAAAACGGCAAGGGAAGGGACAATAATACGTGGGGTTATGTGGGGATTTATATATATATATATGAGCAATGTTACGTACAGTCCCTATTTGGGGACTATAATGTAAGTCTAGGCTATTTTATCTTTAAGATTTTTTAAAATTATAAAAATATCCCTCATAAAATGATATATATAATGATAATTCATCTAAAAATTGATATGGTTGGATTTGTAATGGAAGAGTTTTATCGAGTGAGTTTTAGATGGAGTTTGAGACATGCATGGTTGGATTTTTCTTCAAATTCTCTTCAATTTTTGCATCCTCCAACGTCATTTTATTTTTATTTATTTTAATTTCATTGTCTTTCCATTTTTTTGGTTCAACGTCTTTTTCCATTTTCTTCTAAATCTTCAAAATATGACGTTTTTTCATATTATCCGATTATCTACTTCAAAATCTCCTCTCTCTCCACTTTGAAATTGTACTCCTATATATCTTTAGCATCTTAAAAAATTTAACTTAATATTTATATCCAAAACAACATTGATGAGAGTCGCTAGACGACAGGCCGCTAAAAATTTAGTCTTCTTTTTCTTTAAATTTGAAAAAAAAAAAATAGATCACAGCAATATTGAAGCCTAAAACTGATAAAGATATATTATTTAATAATTACTGCTACTAATGCAACAAAGAAAAAGAAAAAAAAAAAGAATAATAATGAAACATAAATGACGAGGAAGAGGAAGCCTACGTGGAAAGAAATGACAAAAGGAAGAAGAAGAGAGTTTGGTAGAAGCCAAAGAAGAAAATAGAAGTAACACTTGGCAGCCTTACACCAACCTACAATGCCACTTTGCCAGCTTAAAGCCTTCAAATTCAAAAGTTAGACCTACATTAATAAATTTGTACTTAGGGAAAATTTAATAATCTTCTTTATTTTCTATAAGTAGAGCTTAGTTGGCTTTATTTTAAGGGTTTATGTCCTATAAAAGGCTGGCTTAATTTAGTTTTGGACAAATAAATGGTTCAAGTAAATTTGAGTGAATTACATTTCATACGTTATAACTTGAAGCTAAAGTTATTTAGCCTCGTTTGTTTTCAAAGATGAGATGAGATGAGAGGAGTTAAGATTAAAGTTAAAAAATTAAATAAAATATTGTTAGAATATCTTTTTTAATATTATATTTGTTTTGAAATTTGAAAAAGTTGAATTGTTTATTTTATTTTGTATGGGTATTTGAAAAAGTTGTAATGATGAGATGGGAGGTTTTCAAAGTTTTCAAAATTTTGGATTTTAGTCAAGTTTTATATATCCGTGTTATTTCAAGCTCTGTTTCTGCATTAATCTAACTACATTAATCAATTACTTAAAACTAGGAATTATGAGTTCGTTTAAGGTCTAGTGGTCAAGTTCTCTATATTTTTTTAGTTGAAGATCTTAAGCAATTTTCATGATCATTTGATCTACAAGCGTTAGCCTTGTACTCTGGCTAGGCGACCACAATTTGATTGGCAATAGAGTATATACGGTGTTGAAAAGTTTGTGTTGATAGGAGGTTTATATTTTTTTTTTTTTTTGATAGGAGGTTTATATCATTGATAGTATTACTGCAACTAATACTATAGTGATTTATATAATAATTTATAGGGAAATACTTGTTGCAGTGGCGTGGCCTACAAAGCAGTCCTAAATGAAACGCATTTAATTGATGAAACGAAGCGTTTCACAAGGAAGTAAAATCCCTTCCTTCCTCAGTGAAATCCAGAGCAGAGCAATGGAATTCGCCCTCACCCTCGCCCTCGCCTACGTAGATCCCTCGGCCCATTGACGACGCCGTCCCCTTCTCTTCTTTGGCATACATGCGTGTTTGCTTAGCACATCTGTTGCTGTCAGTGGCTCTTTCGAATTTGGATCGTGTGTAAGTATATTGAATTTCTCGTAGATGTGAATATATGTATAGCTCATCTTGTTAGCAAAAAAAGTAGCCTAGGAAAGGGTTTGTAAATTATGGTTCGAGGTTTAAGAAAGGTTATGGGTTTACTAAATATACTTCTTTTTGGTGTTTTTCTTTTGGTTAGGACCCAAAAACAATGAAAAAAAAAGGATGGATTTGTTTAGTTTAAGTTATTATTTTGGTAGGTGGGCTATTCAGCACCCACTCAATCTGCTATTAGGGAAGATCTTAAACTGTATCTAGCCGAGGTTGGACTTCATTTCATGATCTTCCTCTTCAAATTGCGGTAAAACATTGCATGGATTGCTGCTAATTGGTTCCATTAAAAAATCTGTGAATCTTAAACTCTCTACTTGTTTGTAAAAACCTGTGAATGGGTTCCATAATTCCATCTGCTGTTGTGGGCGTAATCTTGACAAATAAATCTGGAAGAAGACCACTTCTTATGGTGAGGATGGTGAGATTCAGCTATAACTCCATGGTGTAAATCATCAATAAATTGAGAACGATGGAAAAGGCTGCTATAAACACACCCAAAAGACTGAAAATTCTCATGACAGAAGATTTTTTTCTACGTACGAAATCAACCTGAACAATGATATTGTTATTGGTATTGCTGAAAGGTGGTGTTTTAAGACCAACACATGTATTTTTCCTTGGGCAGAAGCAACGCTCACGTTGGAGGATATAATGGTTTTGGGAGGTTTCTTCGTTTTAGGAGAATCTGTTCATAGCCCTGTCGAAACCCAAGAGTTGAACGAAGCCATTGTTGCATTGAAAGAAGCTGCCATTATTCCTAAACTTAAAATGATGCTTCTATAGATTATTTCCTACTCAACATCACACATGATTAATTTAGTATGTACTCTACTGGAATTGAGATTTTTTTAACCGGTAGACAAACAACCGGAATTGAAATTACAATTTCTTCAACATATAGATGACCCTTTTTGTTTTTTTTTGGTGCCTATGCCTCAACCACTTGGTTGAAGGTACAGGTGCAATCAAAAGAAAAAATAAAAATAAACTCCCTCAAATTGTCAAAACAAAAACTAATGAAAAATTGGCGCCTCTACACTGCCCTCAAATTTTCAGGAAAATTTAAATTTCCCTCTCCTCTACTTCTATTTATTCCCTCTACGCTGCTAAACGCTGCAACACGTTCTTTTCCCTCAATGCTACTGCTCCGAACACCAGAATTGGATTTATTCCCTCATTCCAGCTTAGCGCCCCAATCAATGAATCTTACTTTATAGTTGCTCAAATCCGGCAAGCCTGATGGATTCGAAGGGCCTAGATAGTCAAACAGCCACATCCCTTTGAAGGTCGCGAGTTTCTTCTATGTTCTTCTCATGCGTGTTTCTTCTATGTTCTTCTCTTTCCTTATTGCATAGATTAATCTCAGTAGAGTGACTGTGTGCTATCTCGCTGAAAATAAGAAGAGAGACCATTTTAGGCTAAGGAAAAACATACAGCAAGAGTAGTTGTCAGAAAACTAGAAGTTTTGTTTCATTTGAAGTGTAGAAGACAATTTCATTTCTTAAATAAATGTCACCCATTTTTTACACTGCAAACAGGCACATAAAATTTTGGAAAGGTACAAGTTTGAGAATGGAGCAGAGTGTTTTGTACAAGGCAGATTGATTTGTGGAATATTATGCTTTCTTCATCTCATTATTCATCTGGGTCTAACTTTTTGGCACAACATTGATGTGCTGCTCTGTTTCAATATTGCTCAGTTATGGTTTACACTCTATATATTGACTGTCATTCACTGTAAAATGTAAGGAAGGAAGTGCTGTGAAAAGGCACTTACTCAGAAAAAGAATCTTTCGGTTAAGCATTTTATCAAGCACGCTTTCTTCATCATTTCTCTTGCTTTATTACTTCTTATATATTTTATATAACTTCACATGTAATGAATTTATATATAGTTGTTATTAAATCACTTTCATTTGTAATTTTTTTTATTATATGAATAATGACTCATTATATTATATTTATTATTAATTTATATATTATATTTTTTTATTGTGGTATATCATATTATTGGTGCATTCTAAACACAATTAATTAATGCAATGTGCCAACAATGTATTTGTAGCAGAGTTTATATTAATGTCGTTAATTTAAAAAATGTGTTGACAACAAACTAGTGGTGACATTTACATTACGTTGTTGATTTATGGATTGTGGTGGCAATGTATTTGTGGCGATGGTTAGATAAATGCTATTAAGTTATTTAATTTGTCGTCAACGTACTATTAGTGGCATTTAAATAAATGTTGTTAATTTATAAAATGTGTTGACAATGTAATAGAAGCAGAGTTTATGGTAATGCCGTTATTATAATTAGTAGCGGCATTTAGATAAATATTATTAATATATTCAATGTGTCGCCAGCGTATTATTGGTGGCATTTAAATAAATGTTGCCAATTTATATGATGCGTCAGCAATGTAATAGCAGCGACGTTTACAGTAATGTTGCTATTTTAATTAGTAGCGATGTTTAGATAAACACCGTTAATTTATTCAATGTGTTGCTAACGTATTATTAGTGGTGTTTAAATAAATGTTGTCAATTTAAATGATGTGCTGGCAACATACTAGCAGTGGCGTTTATTGTAATGCCATTATTTGTATGAGAAGCGACGTTTAGATAAACACCGTTAATTTATTCAATGTGTTGCCAACATACTATTAGTGGTGTTTAAATAAATGTTGCCAATTTATATAATGTGCCAACAACATACTAGCAGCGGCATTTATTGTAATATTATTATTTTATGCAATGGGATGACAACGAACTAATGGTGGCATTTCGATAAACGTTGTTAATTTAGGAAAGCTGGCAGTATTTAAAAAAATGCCGTTAAATTATATACAAAAACCGTTAATGAGATTTTCAAGTATCGACATTTTTTCAAACATTGGTATGGGAAAATAGCAGCCACCCACTACCAATGGATGATTATGTTGGCAAAAAATTGTTGCTAATTAAATAACGGCGTTTTTTGGGACAGTTGTCGACACTTATTGAATGTCAGCAATTGTCTTTTTTTGTAGTATCAATATCATGAACATCCAAATTTGTTCCTAAAATATCGTAAAGAATGGTATTTTACAGTTTAATTAGACCTCCTACTTGTTTTGAAGTTTCTCTAACGTCTTTCAAGAAACAAGTTCCTTCAAATTGAGAAGAAATTCGAATCTTTTGAAATAGTTGTCGTCCCAATTCCACCGACTCCGAATATCCCTACAATGCGTATAATATCATTCTTTCCAATACTTAAATATTGTTGATAAATATGTCTTGAGTTGAGTTCATACAGAAAATTAATTAGAATAATCCTAATGGGTGTGAGATCTGGATGTTTGTTTTACGCAGTAGGACTACTTGAATTTGAAGCCCGTAAGAGAAAATCTATTCTTAATTTAGTCTGGGTATCACACGCCACACGAATCTGATGTGTCAAGCCGGTCTAACTTAAAGTCCGGTCCAACTAAAATCTCTAAGTCCTCTCATGAAGCCTCTCCTCCCTTTAGAAATCCCTCACCAAAATACATCCTCCCCCATGAGAAATTACTCTCCTCCCGTGTTAAGGGATGCAAATAGACTTACCTAGAAACTTTGAATACAACTTTATTTAATTCACAGCCTCAAAATCGATTTCAGAGATAACGAAGGCTTGAGCAATTTCTAAAAACAACATCGACCAAGCTAATTAAGCAGCAGATCAATCATAAAACATTAATTAATTAGCTCTTCCCAATACTGCTGATAGCTAGGAAGGAAGTGGCCGAGTATTACGTTGTTTGTCGTGTAGATGGGTGCATGTTACTTTGAAATAAACTAATTCCATGCAGCTTTATTTAATTACTATATATATTATTCTCTTATTTATAAGCCAATTATCCATCCTTGATCCATCAATATTATTGGCGTGGGGCCTCAGTGGATTTATGCAATTGAAATGGGCTTGCATATCTTAAAATTGTATCTAGTATTACTCTTCTACAAATAATTCGCATGAATTCTTGAATTGGTAAATCTGGTTTCATAATTTTATAACAAAAATGATAAAAACACAGATTTCATATTGTTCAATATGAACACTAATTTTATGAAAAATGTTGTATATACTTACAATTTTACGTATATAATCATATGTGCTGTTATGTCGGCTACTGAAAATAGTAAAAATATTAAAATTTTAAATTTAAATTAAAAAAGAAAAAGTTGATAAAATGAGAACAACATTCCATACTTATAATTTACATAAAATGATTATGAGAAGAAAAACTGCAGGGGAGTTAGAGAAACTATTGTTGATGGCATAGGAACTATGGTATAGGCGTAATCAAAAAATGTATGATGAGAGAATCTTGTCACCAGATCAAGTTGTAGAGCATGCTTTGTACATCTTTACATTGGGAACGTAAGGTAGTGGCAAAGGCACAAAAACAAAGACAGAAGTATAGATGTTGTTGGCAACCGCCTCGCGTAGGCGTTTTAAAGCTTAATGTGGATGGAGCAACATTTAGTGATCCGTGTAGATCTAGTATTGGTGAGATTCAATTCTAGATTGTATATCCCAAGCTATTTGGGTTGATTTATCTTTGTAATGTTTAGATTGATGAATAAAAGTGTTCTTTTCTTATAAAAAAAAAAAATACTTCTATTGACAGCTCCCAATCAGTAAAGTTGGCATGTCAGGAAAAGTCATCGGTCACAAAATCAATTGAGGCATTAAATCTCACAACCAATTCAATAACGGGAAGCATACTCATTATTAAAATACTCCAACAAAAAATTATGGGAGTTTAAAATGCCAAAGAACATCTTCGTGTTTTATGATTCCCAAACACAAACGACCTAAAAGGTTAGAAGGATGGATAAACTCGGTCAATGAACTACTTCACTACAAGCAAGAGTCTAAGAAAATGTCAAGGTAGCAGGTAGTCAAGAGACCCCACCTGAAGACTTTCTCGTATTTACCAAAGAGTATTGCTAAAGTTACAGACGTAAACACAGATTTGTGTACACAAAAATAAGAGACAGAACAACAAAATTAAAGTAGTGTTACACTTCTGCATAATTTTATATACAATATTATATGTACTAAGTAACAGCCCGACAGGATCAGTCACATTAAATGCAACGCTGAATGGCCCTCACCAGAGGTCGAGATCCTATCCTTGAAGGAATGATCACATTAAATATAATCACATGCCATTTGGAACAAAAGGTGAACCAAATATATGTATCATAGTAAAACCATGCTTATCATTTCATGTATAGTATTTCTAAGTTTAGTATTTAGTCCAACATGTATGACCCCTAAGTATTTCAAGAAAAGTCTCTAGATTATACTATATTTATTTCTAAGAGTTTAAATCCTAGCCCACATATTCATTATTCCATAATTTCCATAACACTAATTTTAAATCTCATCAAGTCTGGTCTCCCAAAAACTCAATGATAAATCTCTTGTTTCATAAATTGCAGTTAACTAGAGATTTAGACATCCACCATTGACCATAAACTCGCTTCATGTTCAAAATTCAAAACAGTCAAAGCTCTGACCACTAACCCAGTTTGGAATTTGTAAGGGTGTAATCGGTCCGGTCCAGTTTTAGACAAAATTTAGGACCGAACTGATATTACCGATTTTACATTTTTCAAAACCGATTACGTACCGGTTACCCTCCTAAACTGGTACCTCCAGTTTTACCAGTTTCCGGTCCCATTTTCTAGTTTTTTTAAAATGTAAAAAACATATGATAAAATGTTATTAATAATTTAATATATATATATATATTATGTTTAAAGCATATGATCAATTAAATTTTCATCTTTAAGATTAAATTTTTATTTTATAAATTATAATATAAAATTATTTCATATATAATATATAATTATATATTATATATAAAACTTATATATAAAAAATATTTTATATAATATATAAAAGTAATTTTTATATATCTCCTTTTTTTTTTCAACCGGTCCAGTTCAGTTCGGTCCGATCAGGTTTTCCTGTTTTTCGGTTTAAATTTACACCCCTAGGAATTTGGATTGAACTGAGATTAACTCAGTTCAGTCTAATTTTAAACTAAGTCTAACATCCAAACACCTAACTCTCAAATTACTATACTCATCTCAACTCAAGACCTCTTTACACATGGAACCCATAACCATTTTCAACTTTCCATAAATATATATAAACTCATCTTAACATCCAAACACATCTAAACTCTTCTTAGGTTGGCCCCACAATACTCACTTCATCATCTCAACTCACTATTATTTATAAAGAACTCAATTCAGCTTAACATTCAAACGGGACCTAAATCTCAACAAAAATCCATCTTCATTTTGTAGAACTAAACACATACTCTTCTAAGAATTTCACAAAATTTCTAAATATTTGAAATTATGAATTATCAACTAAAAAAAAGAATGGCTCTGTTGAACCATTTTTGGTTGTCATGCATAACACTATTCAAACTCAAAAATATTATATATATATATATATATAATTCAATCAGAGTTGAGGGTATTTATGTTAGGTGCGGTGTGACGTTAGGGTTGGATCCTTCTCAGTACCAGTTCAAATCTTTTACAATGGTAGGCTACATCTTGGAACCTTGGTGCTATTCTAGTAGCAATTCCACAACAATTGATTAGGAGCCCACACAGGAGTACACAAAACACATGCTAGAATAAAAAGAGAGTTTTACTGGCTTGGTATGTGCAGCGATGTAAGGAACTTCATCAGAAAATGTGATACATGCCAAAGGAATAAGGTTGAAATCCTCCACCCAGCAGGGTTGCTTCAACCTCTTCCAATACTAGAGCAAAAGTGGGTGGATATTAGCCTGGACTTTTTAGAAGGGTTACCACCATCAAGGGGAGGAACTGTGGTCATGGTAGTGGTGGGCAGGCTGAGCAAGTATGCCCACTTCATATCCCTCACTCACCCATACAAAGCCTTATCAGTGGCAAGGGTATTTATGGATAATGTTTCAGGCTACATGGAATGCCTCAAATAGTAGTAAGTGACAGAGATCATGTCTTCACTAATTAGTTCTTGAAGGTGCTATTTCGAATTTATGGAACGGATCTCTTAATGAGTTATGCTTATCATCCACATACACATGGACAAACAAAGGTCAGTAACAAAAGCTTTGAGTGTCACTTAAGGTGTTTCTCTAGTGACAGGCCAAGGATTGGACAAAATGGCTATTATTAGCTAAATATGTTTATAATACATCCAAACACAGTTTGTCACAGATCTCACCCTTTAAGACTATCTACGGACAACCTCCACCAAGGTTGTTACCCTATGAACTAGGGTCTACCCGTGTGCAAGCTGTGAGGCGGAGCTAAAGAACCGAGACTTCAAAGCAGCCCTGGTTCGAGAAAACTTGCGTGAAGCCAGGAACAAAATGAAACATTACGCAGATTTAAAGAGACAGAGAGTGAGTTAAGAAGGATATTGGGTTTATTTGAGGTTAAGGCCTTATCGACATATGTCGTTGGCCACCTGTCGTAACCTTAAGCTATCTCTACGCTATTAGGGGTTGTTTCAAGTCCTCCACCGAGTTGGAAAGGTGGCGTAACGTCTGGATGTCCCCAAAGAATCTCAGATCTACCCAACTTTTCATGTCTCTTACCTCATTAAGAAGCTCGGAGCCAAGATTCATCCTCTCCCTCAACTTCCTAAAGTAACCCCTAATGGAACCCTAGATCCTGGACCAAACATGGTTCTTCAACAAAGGCTATTGAAGAAGGGCTGAGAGGTAGGAGAGACTAGTTCAGTGGAAACGATCAACAGCGAAAGACACTACATGGGTAGACCTCACAGTGATGAAGCGGCGATACCCAGATCTTGTGGGCAATATCTTCTGAAGAATGGGAGTGTGTTAGGTGCGTCTTGAAGTTACTCTAACTCTAACTCTTAACTAACTCTAAGCAGGTTTTCACCATCTAAGCTACTCTAACTCTTAACTAAGAAGATGCTACTATAATCACGTTCCCAAAAGTCACCTCCAATTACACCTCTAAACATTTTAACGTTTACATTAAAAAGATGACTGCTACAACTATAAATGAATTACACAAAAATAATATTATAAATCGGCGTGATTTCATGTGATTTGTTAAATTCATTTTATAAAAAAGTAACTTTACAATTTGATAAACTACATTAAGCCAAAGATTACTTTACGTAATCTATTTGTAGCTAGAGTATTTCTCTATAAAAAATATAAACCTACATAACTTTTCACAATACTTTACACAACTATATTTTAAAATGAGAAATATTTTTGTAATGTAGCTTATAAAAGTAACCTCATTTTTTTTTAAAGTAGAATGACATTCATAGGATGAATTACATCATTGGCATTCAGCCAATACAAGATTGGAGACACAACTGGGAGTAGACACAATATCAATCATCTCTATTGCAAGAGAAACAGCCTCTCTAGCTAGAGTATGTGCAACTCCATTTACTCCATGTTTAACATGTCTAATTTGCCACTCAAACTCAGAAAACAAAGACTTTATTTCAGTAGTGAGACAACAAAAGCTAGCAGAAGATTGCTCCCTAAGTAGAATTGCATTGACAACATTTGTTGAATCCCCTTAAAAAATAACCTATTACAGACCAAGATTCCTGCAAAAATGAGTTGCTTCTAATAGTCCTTGTGCTTCAACTACAGATAGTTCCAAACAGAAAATGAGAGTTTTCATTAAAAAGGCTAGAACTGACCCATAATTGTCTCTAACAACCACACCAATGATAATTCGTATGTTATCAATATTACCAGCCACATCCAAGTTGGCTTTTACCCAACACTCTGGTGGTGCTTCCCAGCATGAAATACTAGGTTGTGTAATACTAGTTGGTTGTCTTAGATTCTCCATAACAGCAACATAATCATTATATGCTTTGAGGGAATTATTGTAGAGAATAGAAGGATGTTGAAAAGAACCTTCATGGATTAAATCATTTCTACTAAGCCAGATGGATCTAGCCAAAATAGAAAACAAAACCAGATCCTATAAAGATAACATATATGTCATCTGTGAGAAGATTAGATTTAATGATGTGGATGTAATAGAGGCCTTTTGAAAGACCTTAGGCCCAAGAAACCAAACATCGTGTGCAACAGGCATGACCAGATAACATGTCCAGGAGTTTCATGTTCTTGCAAGCAAACTGGACACAAAGAATCAGCAATAATCTTTCTTTTGCAAAGATCTGGCTTTTGTAGGAAGAGCATCCATACAAGCATGTCACACAAAAAACTCTAACTGTAGGGGCTACAAGCAAGTGCCAGATCTTCTTCCATATCTATTGCCATTTATTCTGTCTTGATGTTCCTCCCCTTCTGTTCATGTGAATTTGCATACATAACTGGTATGCACTTTTGACTATAAAAAGTCCACTTGAAGTACCACTCCAAACTAGCTTATCAAAAGACCCATTAGGATTAGCAGGGACCTGCAACATGTGAGATAGATCATCTCTGTAAAAAACACTTTGTATTAGGTCTTGTTTCCACCTACTTGCAGATGAATCAATGAGATCGGCAACTAGTGCATCTTCAGATAGAGTATTCACAGGGGTTTGAACTTTATGGGAGCTTGTTGTTGGTAGCCACTTATCCTTCCAGACATATATCTGTTTACCATCGCCAACCCTTCAAATAAGTCCCTCCTTAAGAAGATGAGTGCCTTGCTAAATACTTCTCCATAAAAAAAAGGTCTCGGGCCCAAAGAAGAAGTTTTAATAGTTGAAGTAGGAAAATATTTGGCTCTGCAAATCTTACTTGAAAGTGAGTTAGGAGATTGCAACATTCTCTATGCTTGTTTTGCCAAAAGTGCTTTGTTGAGAGATTCTCATTTGTTTTTGTAGATGAGATGAGATGAGATGAGATGAGTTAAAATTAAAGTTAAAAATTGAATAAAATATTCTTAGAATATATTTTTTTAATATTATTTTTGCTTTGAAATTTGAAAAAATTGAATTGTTTATTTTATTTTGTATGGAGATTTAGAAAAGTTATAATGATTAGATGAGATGAGATTAGATGAGTTGAGAAGAGTTGTGAAAACAAACGAGGTAGGCCCCACCAGAAATTTGAAATTAAAGAATTTAGCTCTTTACACAAGGCTTTAGGTAATAAGAAGACACTCATACAGTATGTAGGTATAACTTGTAAGACAGCTTCTATAAGAATCTCCTTCCCAGCCATGGAAAGGAGCTTAGTTTTCCAATTCTCCAATTTCCTTCTAACTCTATCCACAATATGATGGAAAGCACCCAGTTTTGATCTTCCAACTAGAGAGGGGAGGCCCTATTTGATGAGTACTTGAAACTAGAAATCTCCATTAGATAGGACTTAGTAGTTAAGTAGTTATTTCTGCTAAAAAAACAATGAAGTTTTATCCCCATTCAAAAACTGACCCAAGGTAGATTCATAGGCACCCAACAAATGATTAAGCCTTCCCCATTCAACCATAGTTGCTTTACAAAATAAAAGCCAATCATCAGCAAACAATAAATGGCTCATCTTGATCTCACCTCTAGCAATTGGGACACCATTCAGCTAGCCTTTTTTTGAGCCACAGATATTAGAGAGCTTAGAGCCTCAGCACAAAAAATAAATAAGTAGGGTGATAGAGGACAACATTGTCTTAAACCCCTTTGTGGTTTGAATGTTTCATAGGGAGCACCAGTAACCATAATAGAAAAGGAAGATGAACAAATACAGTGGATTATCAACTCAATCCACCTTCTAGCAAAGCCTAACTCGGCCATCACAACTGAAATAAAATCTCACTCAACACGATCATATGCCTTAGTCATATCCAATTTCAAAATCATATAACTTGTCTTTCATGTAGATGAGAATGCATATTATGGAGGGTTTCATATGCAATTATGATATTGTCTGTAATTAGTCAACCAGGCACAAAAGCACACTACTTTAGAGAAATAACAGAAGGCAAAATCAACTTCAATCTATTTGCCAATACCTTAATGATCATTTTGTAAGTCACATTACATTGACTTATGGGTCTATACTTAGACACTTTCTGTAGATTATTTCCTTTTGGGATAAGCACAATGTAAGTATGATTAATGTCAGCAAGATCAGCATCAACATTAAGAAAAGATAACACTGCTTGACAGACTACATCTCCAACAATAGCCCAATGTTTCTGATAAAACCAAGCACCATATCCATCAGGGGCAGGTGCTTTGAAAGGGCCCATTCAGAATAGAGTTGTTTCAATTTCCTCCCTTGTGAAGGGTTTTAAAAGTTTAGCATTCATAACTGGTGTAATTTTTTTAGTAAGGGCAGCAAGACATATATCAATATTAGAAGGACAAGATGTGATAAATAACCTCTTATAATAATATGTGAAGGCCCATCAAATTTCCTTTTAGTCTGTACAGAGATTACCATGATCATCCATAACTTGGCTTATTTGATTCTTTCTCTTTCTTTGACTTGCACAGTGATGATAATACTTTATGTTCTTATCCTCATGTTGAAGCCAATTAAATTTTGCTCTTTGCTTTCATTCAAGTGCATCCTATGCTGCAAATTATTAATCTCTTGCTGGAGTTCATAAACTTCCTCAACTGATTCAACTTGTAAAGTCTGTTGCAGTAGCTCAAGTCTTTCGATCTTGGCCACTTCAGTAACTGGATCTTTACTTTTGCTACGGGATTTCAAAGTTGACATGCAACCTCTCAACTTACTTGTAAGTTGTGGTATACACCCAGAATAGTTAGTCGATTGTGACCAAGCTTGTTGAATTAGATCCCCACAATCCTCATATGTAGACCAAGAAGCTTCAAATTGGCAAGGTCTAAAAGAAAACCTCCTCTAGTTGTTAATAGAAGAAATATTTAATAAGAGAGGAAAATGGTCTGGAGATGATGAGGCTAGAACCAGAACATCTCCATCACCAAACTTTTCACACCAGGACTTTGATGCCACAGCTCGATCCAACCTTTCCTTTGTGAAAGTATGATCTCTTCTATTATTGGACCATGTAAACTTCCCTTTAGAACATCCCAAATCACTAAGTTGACAATGATTCAACATAGTTCTAAATGAAGCCATTTGTGTCTCCCTTCTTCGAGCCCCACCAACTTTTTCACTTTGGAGAAGAAGTTCATTAAAATCACCCAAACATTGCCATCTCAAAGGATTCAAATTGGAGAGATAACTTAGAATATTATAACCTTCTTGTCTTCTTGCTAAATTAGGATGGCCATAAAAACAAGTGAGCATCTATTGAGTGTTATTACCATCATCAACTACCCAACAGTTAATATGCCTCTGTGAATAACACTGGATATGAATGTTAACATCATCTCTCCACATCAATGCTAATCCCCCACCATAACCAATACCATCAACTGTAAATAAAGAATGAAAACCCAAGTGCACTTTCAGTCTATCCATCCGAGTCTTAGTCAACCTTGTCTCCATTAAAAAATACTATACTACGCTTCTTTTCCTTAACTAATTGGTTAAGGTTATAAATTGTCCAAGGGTTTTCAAGCCTCCGACAATTCCAACTTAAAAGCCTCATATTTCCCGACGGAGCTGATTAGCAGCCTCTGTCGATACATCAAAGGTTTGATCAAGAAGACATGACCTTCGCAATTCTTTTGGGGGGCTCCTCATGATCTAGTGAAACACCAACAAATTTCTCCCTCTTCTTAATAGCCACTGATTTTGTAGAAACACAAGTAGAAACTCTAGCCTTACTCCTTAATTTATTTGTCCACTTCAAAACATAAACTATTGGGGAATTATCGAATAACTAATTAGCACCATCCCTTATAGAACCCTGATTCTTCTCAGCCATAGATTGATTAACCTCTAAACACTATCCACTCTCCATATTTTCATCCTTTGAACTAACATTATCCTTGTCTGAAAACTGTGGTGTTTTACAGCATAAGTCTTGTGAAGATGATTTCAAGTTGACATCAACAAATCTTCCAATACCAACCCGATGAATAAGGCCTCAAGCCCTGAACCAAGATCCATATTGTTGTAAAGTTGATAGTTTAGATGAAACAACCATCTTCTTTTATGGACAACTTAGGCCAGAATGTGAAATTGTTCCACAACCAAAATAGAATTTTGGCAACCTTTCATACTTAAAAGAGACAAAGATGTGCTTGCCTTCCAATGACAGCATTTTCCCCTTAAGCAAAGGTTTATTTAATTCAATTCCAATAAGGGATCTCATAAATTTTCCCCACCCCTTTCCTTGTTCATCCATAGCAACATAGAAGACCCTACCAAGACACGCACCATTTTTGGATCTAGCCTCTGAATTTCATGCAGCCATATGGTAAATTATGCACTTGAATCCAAATAAAAAAGTGAGACAATGAAATCTCTTTTGGTGGGGTTAGACCATCAAAACAATTTATACAAATGAGATTTCGATAAAAAAAAAAAGCCAAGGCTAACCATCCCAGATACGTTGTAAATCACTTGGAGATACAAAATCAAAGATGAAAGTATTTTACCCCACATCAACAAAACTGACTTGGACTACTTATCCAAGAATCCAATTTCAAACCCAAACCGGAAACTGGATGAATCTAGGTTTTAAACTGGAAACTCATTGTAAATATAAAATTCGTTTGGCTAGGATTAGATGACTAGGACGATAGAGATTTTTTAAGTTGGGAGATTGTTGAGATTAGATGAATATAAATATTTGTCTTTGTCTAAGAACATTTAATTTGAATTAAGCAGTTATTAGATAATATGCTAGATAAGTCATGAGAGTGTATATCTGAAGTTCAAGGAGTCTAGAATTATCTAGTTGAGTGGCAACTAGATCTGATGAGAAGACTCAGCGCCAAGTGTCAACAGATGCGTCAGCAGACTCGTATCCCAACAAAGTCCTCTCGTCAACATATTCTTATTGCACCTGAAATTCCTAACAGACTCAATCCGTCAACAGAGTTCTAATCAAATCAAATACTTGACTGTTTATTTAATTGATGATTTCGGCTGAGGATTGGATCCTTTTGATTAGTGTTTATGTTGAGAGCTTGGAGATTTGAGAGAGATCCAAGTGCTTGAGTATGTGAGAATTATTGTGAATGATTTTCTACTGTTTTGTTCTTTCTCTCTTTGAGTGCGTACTTACTCCATGTCGAAGTGGAAGTGATCAAGTTCAGCCACTAAAGTTTCAGGAGGGAAGTCAATAGTTTGAAGATCGCCAAAGGTTCTAGTTGCTATTGCGGTAGAAGACAAACGAGTCGTTTGTTTGATCAAGTAAGAGAGTCAAGTTATAAAGGTTTTGTAATTGTGATTTACTTGTAATTGATTTTCAAATAATAAGTTGATTTTCCTGAGTTTGGTTTCCCGTAGGGTTTTACCTTTGAAGAGTTCTTCAAAGGGTTTCCTTTCGTAACCAAAATTGATGTTACGTACCTCGTTTATTTTATGTATTTGATAGTTTATCAAATTGTTTCAAAATTGACAACTAACCGATTTGTTGAGTGAATTGGTAGATATTTTCGCTGCGTCATAGGGGTATTTGGGTAATTTCAATTGGCATCAAAGCGTGAATCACTCATTTGAGTGCAATCTGTTCCCCTATTGACCATGTTGTTACATGTCCCGCCACACTTTGATGAAGAAAACTATGCATATTGGAAGGTTCGGATGAGGGCTTTCCTCAAATCATTGGATGAGCGGGTTTGCATGCTGTAGAGCAAGGATGGAGTAAGCCCGAGACTGTTATTGATGCTTGGCAAGAGATGAGATCTCCAACTCTAATTGTACTAGCAAGAGACTTAATGCTATCTTTATGGCAGTTTCTCCTTAAGAATTTAAGAGAATTTCCATATATGAGGTGGCCAAAGAAGCTTGGGATATCTTGGAAGTCACACATGAGGGAACCAAAATCGTAAAAAATTCTAAATTGCAATTACTAACCTCAAAGTTTGAGGAAATTAGAATGCTGGAAGATGAAAATTTTAATAATTTTTATGCGAAACTTAATGATATTGTGAATTCCAGGTTCAATCTGGGCAAAAAGGAAGCTTCAAGAGTTGTAAGGAAGATCCTAAGATCTCTACCTGAAAGATTTTGCTCAAAGGTGAATGTTATAAAGGAAAGCAAGGACTTGGATGGAATCAAGGTTGAAAAACTAGTAGGTTCTCTACAAACCTATGAGTCCTCTCTTCCTCAAACAAGAAAAGGTAAGTCCATCGCTCTCAAAAACTGTGAAAGAAGATCGAGATGATTTTTCTAATAAAGAAAATTTGAATGATGAGGACTTAGATCTCATTACAAGAAAATTCTTGTTTAACAAAAGAGCAAATGAAAAGCAAAAGAGAGGTAAGGAATTTCTTGCTAAAAAGAATGATTCTAAAAAATGGAACAAAGATAAATCTGAACAAAAAGATAAAGTTAAGTGCTATGAATGCTCAAGTTATGGTCACATAAGAATTGAGTGTCCAAACTTTAAAAGAAACAAAGGAAAAGCTCTTAACGTCACTCTTAGTGACGGATCTGAATCTGAAAAACACAGTTTATCATCTGAGGATGAAATGTCATTTATAGCTTTTTCTGCTGTTGTTAATGAATTTTCTGATGTTAATCTAACCAAATCTGAAAGTGACATTGATGATAGTAATTCAGAGATTGCTCTTGTTGTGGATGACTATTTGTCTATGATCTGTTTAATCAAGACATCGATTTCGATCCCTATAGAAATTCAAATTCTAGTTCTTTTGGCGAAGCCTTCGCCATTACATGTCAGAAAGGCAACGAGAGGATTTTCGACGTAGGAATGTAGGTTAGCTTCTAAGACAGTGCTGGGTAATATGGGGTGAATATTGTGAGTAAGAGACATTGTATCATCTCTATAACTTTTCTCCCATATTCTACAATCGTGAATAAATTTTTAATCATTATGTTTCTATCTATATTTATGCATTGATTTTTCGATGTGAATATTTTAAGTGTTGTCAATACACAAGCATGAACCTATGTGTGGAAACTCAACATCTCTGTATGTGTATGTCTATCTCTGTATGAATAATTGGTAGTGCAAATCTATAATCATAGTACAGGACATAATTTCTCGGTACCATTCCACGAAACGTTGCCACATGCGTCACAAGAGAAGGAGAATGCCTTGTGGGGATTGGGGTGGAATGGTGTCGTATTTGGCCACACCTGATAGTCGGGATGTGGGATCCCCCAACATATCATGTGGTGATATCCTTGAGTTGATTGGCCGATTAGAAGCATCCCCGATACAACAACTATTAGTGAGGCGAATATATATGTGATAAGCATCTGTGTGGTTGAAAACTATTATTGTGGCTGAAAGAGACCGAATACTAGTTTTTACGGGTTTTTATTATTGGTGATGGATTATTCCTTGCCTTACTAATATAATTATGTTCTTACCTATTTTGCATATCGAAAGGGCGAGGTCCCTAGAGGATGATTCCTCGCTATGCCTATGTACATGTGTTTACCGTGTCATATTTAAGGATGCATGTAACTGTAAGAGTGAGGGTGGTTGCTCACCACACATATACGTGTCTGTCTACCATTTACTTGAAAAGTGTTCATGGCATCTTTGATAGCATTATCTCTCATTAGAAGTCTTATCATAGTCGTTCAACCTACCTATGGCTTCATTCTCGGGACCACAAATGTTTTATGCAGGTCCAAATCCTGGCATGATGCTCAAGGAATAGAATTCAAACCCACTCAAGTCTTGAGTATGGAGACTAGTACCTGCTCGTCTTAGTGCTAGTTCCCATTATAACTACCTTATGATTTCCGTTAGACTATATAATACTATGTTAGGCGACTACCTATATCCAGTCCACCCCTAGTGGCGATTAACTTTATATACTTTTGGATGATATAATATTTTGAGATTTAATGAAGGGTGAGAAGCCCAATTTTTATTGGGAAGTTTATTATTCTATTTGTAGTAGTTATCGTTGTTATCGCAACAAATGCTTTATAAAATTTTGCTACAATTCCATAAATGGATATCTTACATGTGAACTTCCCTCTGGAAAACTACACACCTATTCTATTCCCTCTCGAGTGTTGACCATTGACCAGCATCTTGGACACCACGAATCCTCGCCTAATCCTTCATGAGGAACGGGACGCTACACAAAGCGAGAGAGCTCAACAAAATTTCTCTGCATATTGGTGATGTTCATCAACCCTTATACCAAATTGGTGAACTCTATATCTTTAGCGTCTTTAACAGACTTTGGGAAGAAACACTCAGAAAATTTTCTTAAAACAATTCCATGCGATTGGATTTTGCTACGGTTCTTATTTCAAAAGAGTCATTCTTGAGATTCACCAACGTTTTGCTTCCACAATCAATTGAATGTTGAGCACAAAACTTTTTGCTCATCAGTGCATTGAAAAACTCTTAGTATTTCTTTACTGTCCTGAATCCAATCTTCTGAAGCAATCAGATCAGCCATTCCTTCAAAAGTTCAGAGTCGCAAACAATTAAATTGTTCTATAGTACATCCTTCATTCACTACATGTCCATTTTGAATTGCGAAGTGACGTGTAATTTTTTCCCCAACTTGTTGTGCTACTTCGTATTACTGTGGAACCTTGGGACTTGGTCAAGCACTCCTCGAATGTATCACTCAAATTGGAAGAAATTATGATGAGAAGCAATCCTAAAAATCAAATAAACTGTTCAAAACTAAAATAACTAAGCATACAGAATTAACTAAACAATCAGTCAGCCTCTTACTTTATTCAATCCTACCAAATTTCAAAACTTATCAAGATCCTAGGGTCTACAAAACCTATAAAACCTTTGCTCTTATACCAAACTGTCACGCCCCAATTTCTCCAAATAATGAATGTGAATCTATTGGTGTTACAATGGTAACTTAAATAATAACAAGGAAAAATGAACTAAAAACCTTCAAATATAATAAATTGAGTCCAAACCATCAAATCAACTCAAATGGTTATTTCATAAAATCTCAAATCAAACTTTAACAAATATATATGACACTTATTTCATATATCTCATTCTAACCCTCCCATATGTCCTCGCCTACTTATTAGCATGCTCCTCTTTAATATATGTAAAATAAGAAATTATACAAGTAGAAGGTAAATTCACGTCTCAATAAATACAATTGATTAAGCTGGGTGTAACATACGAGCCTCATTTATTAAATTAAGAATAAACTAAAAATTAAAATGATAAATAAGATTATAGTATTGAACGTGAATTAAAAATCTTGTACCATATAAAGAAGCAATTCCAAAAATGTCATCCACATAGGAAACTAACCCTTCCAAGGGTAGTTATCATTCCCATATACTCATCTCTATTTGGGATCTACACCTTTTAAATGTCTTTCGATGTAGTTATCATTCCCCTTACTTATCTGTTTAGGGCCTACACATTTGTAACAACCTTTAGTGTAGTTACCTTCCCATACATTTTTCACTGAGTGGGTCTACAACTTCTCAAATTCTTTCAATATAATTATCCTCCCAAATATAATATATTAAGGGTACCATAAAAATCTTCTATGAATAAGCCATAACAACATTAGTAAAAGTCGATGTGCAACCATTATTTTCTTACAGGCTCAAGTCACACACATTCACTGGGATACTAATTTGCCTTGAGATGTTCTAATATTATTATGCAATGCAAAATAAATTTTTCTAAGCAATAACATTTCATATATGCTAAATAAAAATAAATTTCCATAATTAATTATCAATAAAAATACAAAATTAATTAAACCAACTTGATAAAGACAACATTATCATTCAGAACCATAATTATGTAAACCGTTTATAAAATTGCTAAACATTTTTAAGTAAAAAGTCTTCTTTAAAAAACTATTCACATATCTTCAAGAAATCTATTAAACAGATGATTGGTATAGAAGATTATATAAAAATAATTTTATAAATCGAGATGATTTTATATGATCTGTTAAATTTATTTTATAATAAAAATAATTTTATAATTTGATAAATCACATTAAGTTACAGCAGTTTGTATGATTACTTTTACGTAATCTATTTGTGACTAAAGTATTTCTTTATAAAAAATGATAAATACATATAACTTTTCACAATACTTTACACAACTATATTTTAAAATGAGAAGCATATTTGTTATATAACTTATAAAAGTAACCTCATTTTAAAACATGTGGTGTAAAATATATTTTGAAATGTGTGGCGTAGTATCATTACTTTTTCTCTATTTAAAAAGAAATAATATCCAATATCCATTTGACTACTTATAACTTGAGATCACTACACTATTATTTAATATTTTATTATTATTATTTATTATCATTTAATATTTTTTTATTACTTTTTTATTATTTTTTACATATTATCTGAAAGTATATTAGTACCCAAAGTAGCCAATAAGTAGATACCATTTAATATATTTTGTTTATGCGAAAATTATTTAAAAAATTAAAATTTTAAACTAAAAAAATAGAGGAGACAAAAACATACGCAAAGGCAGAAGCAGCAAAGCCACTGAAAAAAAGGCCAAAATCATCGTCATCCTCTAACTTTGGCAGAACACTTTACTTACAATCACAAGAAAAGAAAAGAGAACAGCTTTGTTTCGAACAGGAACTGATAGAAAGATAGAAGTTTTTAGTTTTCTCTCCGTCAATGATCTGTTTAAGCAAGACATCGGTTTCGATCCCTATAGAAATTCAAATTCCAGTTCTGTTGGCGAAGCGTTCGTCATTACATGTCAGAAAGAGGAACCTGATATCGGTGGGGTTGACCCGATACAAACCCGGATTGGTTTTCAGGTGGAAGACAAAGAAAATGGCGAACGCCCTCGATACGTCGCCGTTGTCGCCGATGTTGACTTCTGGGGCTAGTGGGCGCATGAACGCGCTTCTCTCGCTTCGGGTGTGGAGGAGCCTGGTGATGCTGATCAACGCGTTTGTGCTGCTTCTCCTGGTCCCGGTCCGTGGGCGAAGGCGAAGCCCGTCATCCTCTTGGCCGAGAAGGGAAGAGAAGCGTGAGGGAAGCGGCGGGACCCAGCATCATCACAGGAAGGGTGGTGACGGTGGACCCGTGGTTCGGGTCCCGGCGAAGATTCTTCTGTGGTTGAAGAGGGACGTAGTGGAGCAGGAAGTCACGGCGAGGAGAGCTCTGGCGATGAGGAGAGTGTTGCAGGATGATGGTGATGGCAAGAGCTTGGTGAGGGAGTACTCTCTGTTTGTTACGACGAGAGGCTATACCATTTTCACGCAGTCGTGGACGCCAGTTTCAATCAGGAAGAGGTAAATGGTTTCTCTATTTCTTTTCTATTTTCATTAGCTTGGTGGTTTTGGGAATATTGTTTGAACTTCCTCTAGTTTTATACATAGTTTCAATCTCCAAAAATCGGGTCAATTATCTACTTCTCTGTTCCTTGGAACATGGAATCTGCTGTTTTTTTTTTTTTTTCCTTCGTTGCCAATAGTGATCTGGAGTTGAGATTCTAGCGTTTGCCTCAATTTTTAAGGCCCATGCATTCAGATACTCTACATGTGTTTAATGTCTAGTTTTATTATAGTTCTTATAAAAAAAAAGAATCTGCTGTTTTTTGGAAATTACCATTGTTTTCAGTTCATTTTTCTTTCTTGGAACAACGTTTGATGGTTATTTAATTGTATTTTAGGAACGCCGAAATGGGTATCTTTTCATATTGTTATGAGGAGTGTATTGGCTTGTTCAGTTGTTGTTCTTGTTATTTGGCTTGAGAGGCAGACGTCTTACGGGAAAGATGGCATCCCGGGAGTGGTGATCATAAAGGTGAACTCGTCGTCTAACGAGGAAGGACAATAATAATGTTGTGGAATTTGTTATGACAGTGGGATTTAGAGATAGGTGTAGATTGGATTCTACAGTTTTTAATAAGCATTTATTTACAAGGACAATAGTAATGTTGTTGAACCCACACTTTAGACCCTAGAGCTCGGACAAAAACTTTAGGAATCTTGGTCCAAGTGAGTTCATTATTGTTGGTCCAACATATATTCACTATTTAGGTCCATCTTTGAATTAATGAAGCTGTCATTCCTGCCCAAAGTTGCCCCCTTGAAGTGGTTCTTACTGTTCTTGGGTTCTATAGCAGTTTCACCCAGGTCTTCAGTTTTTTTTTGGGGATCAAAGGCCTAATTGTCATCTAATTTGTGCAGGGGGGTGGTTCTTATCATGCATGGCTTGAATGAACACAGGTCCGTTTTGAAGTCATTTTCAGTTGCCAATAAAGTATGATGTATTTCTCAGGAATTCTGTTATTGGAAACAGTGGCAGATATAATGATTTTGCAAAGCAGCTGAATGCTAATGGCTTTAAGGCTTATGGAATGGATTGGATTGGTGAGTCCAAGAATCATCTTCACATGCTCACCATTGAGTTTCACCTTTTAATTAAGCCATCATTATCTGTATGTGTTCTTCTATATATCATTGCTCAAATTTTATTTCATTCGTACCTCTAAGTTTTGTTTTTTTGGTTTTTGTGGTGATTTATTTTAAAATCTGAGATGATATCAGACTCTCATTACCTCCTTGATAGACCTAGTGTATCTCCATTTGCTTCTTTTATGATGGTATCATGAACAATAAAATCAAAGATATATTGATGATACCCAGTGTTTTTTAGTGGTGTTCTTTGTCAATATTGCAAGTTATGAACAGTCTTGCAGAAGCAATTTATGAAATGCTGAAAGAAAAGGTAGATAAAAGTATCTTTGATATAATTGACTGATGTGCTCTCTTACTTACCAAATCATTATAATTGATGGGCTCTCGCTCAGTAGAAAGAAGGAGCAGAATTGTTAGTTAAGGAGCATATCCAATTTGCAATGCCCTTACTATGTTTTCATGAAGCTACTCTATGAGTTTAATCAATATGATACCTCTCTGTGAGGCCTGAATCTCTTCTGAACTGTAGAATGGGACAGGGATCTCAAATTAAATGGTGAAGAAACCTATATATAATCCAAAGCATTCCAATAATTTTTTGGTAAGTAAGCCCAGAACTACCAATCCAAAAAGTGCATAGAAAGGGACTCAGATGTTACTTGTATTCTCCTTTAGTTTTTTTTCCCTTTTGAACTCTGTTACTGCATGTGAAGGAGATTGCCCATCTTTTAGATTAGCCTGGATTTATCCCTGCCCTGGATTTATATATTAAATATAGATTAGCCTTCACCTTTTAGTATTTGGGGTAAGGAAATGGTGAACATTTTTTTCGAAATGATTTCCATATAACCTTGTACTTATTTCCATATAACAATGATTGAGAAAGTAGAATGCCGACTAGCAGGTTGGAAGAGAATGTATTTGTCAAAAGGAGGAAGGATTACCCTTATAAAGAGTACATTATCTAACTTGCCGACATATTTCCTATCCCTATTTCCTATTCCAGCAAGTGTGGCACTTCGTATTGAGAAACTACAACGAGATTTCTTGTGGGGTGGAATAGGCGAGGAGTTTAAATTTCACTTAGTTAGGTGGGAAAAGGTATGTTGTTCTCTCTCTAATGGTGGTTTGGGCATTAGAAGTCTGAGAATCTTTAATCGGGCTTTACTTGGAAAATGGCTATAGAGATACCATAAAGAACCAGACGCTTTATGGAAGTTGGTGATTGAGAGTAAATATGGTGGAGAATGGGGAGGTTGGTGTACCAAAGAAGTGAGAGAGGCACATGGAGTGAGTTTGTGGAAAAGCATAAGAAAAGGATGGGGGGTCTTCTCTCGACATACAAGATTTTGTCTAGGGGATGGGACAAGGATCAAATTCTGGTTCGATACTTGTTGTGGTAACAATGCCTTAAAGGATCAATTTCTTGCTCTATTCAGGGTTGCAAGTGCCAAAGATGTTTCAATTGAGGAAGTTATGGTGATAATGGGAGAACAGATCCAGTGGAACATCAACTTTAACCGGGCGGCTCACGATTGGGAATTGGACAGTTTTACAGCTTTTTTCAGCCTCTTGTATTCACTCAAACCGAGTAACCAGCGCGCTGATTTATTGTGGTGGAATGCTACTGTTAAAGGAAAGTTCTTGGTTCGTTCGTTTTATAAGGCTTTAACACAAGAGTTTCCAATTCAGTTTCCATGGAAAAGGATTTGGAGAAATAAGGCACCGCTTGAAGCAGCATTTTTTGTGTGGACCGCTTCCTTGGGCAAGATCCTCACAACAGATAATTTGAGGAGGAGGGTGATCATTGCAGATTGATGTTGTATGTGTAGGAGCGAGGGTGAATCAGTGGACCATCTTCTACTACATTGTGAGGTAGCTCGAGGGATATGGAACTATGTGTGGCGGGAGCGTAATGATCGGACGTTCGAGGATAAAGAGAGATCGATGGAGGAACTTAAAGCTTTCTTATTTAGAACTCTTTGTACTTGGACCATTGCCGTGAATTTTAATGGCCAAGATTTCCATGATTTCCTTGTATCTATGGCCCCTACTTAGTTTAGGGCATTATTTGTACTGAACATAGCTTTTGCCTATTCTTTTATTAATATACTTTTACTTATAAAAAAAAAACTTATTTCTTTTACATTTTTAATTTTCTTTTTGTACTAGGGAAACAGATTCATATTCCAAATCTGTCTTTATGGTTCTTCATTTTTTTCCTGATTGGTCGGAGCCTTGTGAATTGATAACAATAGTTTGAGAATGTGATGCCTTTGCAGAGTCAAGCTTTTTAAGAATGTCAAACATCTTAATAATTGAACTTGTATCTAGATGCATGTGACCACATGACTTTGATCTATAGGTATTATGCTTAATACACACTTTTGGGTGGTGTTTGTTAAACTTGTGTTTGGATCTGACTTCTGCATATGTACTGAACTCTATTGTTACCCTTGTAATATTATAATCTATATGGGCAAATTGGATTGTATTTTTTTTTCTCTTTTATGCTTTTCTTTTTCTTTTTGTGCTGTTAATTTTTTAAGCTAAAAATATGCTTTTTTGGTCTTCTTCTTCTGAACCTCAATAAATCACTTCTATTAGGTGGCTGCAAATATTATAATTGGGCTCTTTATTAGCTTTGCAAATTTGACCACACACCTACTTGAGCAGCTAGACAGGATGGATTAAAATGTAACAATAAAATCTCATGTCCTTGGGTGCACACTGCACAGCTCACTTTAGCCCCAGCTGCTTGATGCTTTCTTTTCCAGTTCAGTAGCTCATTCTCTTGGTTATAGTATATATGTTCTCATCTGTCTGTCCGTTCCTGTTCCCGTAGGTCATGGTGGAAGTGATGGGCTGCATGCATATGTTCATTCGCTTGATGATGCTGTTACAGATATGGTATGTTATGAGGTTCGTTTACAAGGGGCTGATGAGAATATAGTCAAAATAATCAACATAAATCTTTGGTTAATAATTCTTTCATAGCATATAGGCATGGACAGGGGCATTGTGTTCAACTTAATTGCTAGCAAAAATAAACTGTTTTGCTTTTAACGATGTGCATCTGCAACTCTTAATATCTGTACAGAAGTCATTCATCAAGAAGATTTTAGCAGAGAATCCTGGGCTTCCATGTTTTTGCTTTGGACATTCAACAGGTGCAGCAATTGTTGTGAAGGTAACGTTTGATTGAGGGATATGATACTCGCAATGTGCAACTTATTCACCGATTGATAATGAAACTTCAATCCTCTCTTTACGGACCTGATAGACCTGGAATTTATATTAGGTTTATATTTGTTTCATGTAATTTTAGGCAATGCATGACCCAAAGGTGGAAGCCCGTGTATCTGGTGCAGTACTGACATCACCTGCAGTTGGAGTTAAGCCATCCCATCCCATTTTTGCGGTGAGAATATTCTTGTAGTGATATTCTATTGTATCTGATTGCCAAGTGCTCACGGGTTGAGATACCTTTATCGAGTACCACTTTGTTGAATTTAAAAATACTCACCATAAAAGTGGCATATTGATAAGTTAGTAGCATCTTCCTTATCATATTGTTTCTTTATGACAGATACTGGCCCCAATTCTCTCATTTTTTTTGCCAAAATATCAACTTCGTGCTGCTATTAAGAAGGAAACACCAGTTTCTCGGGACCCAAATGCCCTAATAGCCAAGTATTCAGATCCACTAGTGTATACTGGACCCATCAGGGTAAGGACTGGTTATGAGATTCTCCAAATAACCTTATACTTGCAGCAGAATCTGAGCAAATTGAGAGTTCCTTTTTTAGTTCTCCATGGCACCGCTGACACTGTAACTGAACCAGAAGCTTCTCAGAAACTGTATGAAGAAGCTTCTTCAGCTGACAAAACCATCAAATTGTATGAGGGATGCTTACATGATCTCCTTTTTGAACTGGAACGAGAGGCTATTGTGGAGGACATAATTGAATGGTTCAATTGTAGGGTATGATGGCAGATGGTGCAGTAACAGAGAGTATTGAGAAGTTCTCGAACTAGAACTTCTTTTCTGGTGACCATTTCTATGGAACCTTGGAAAAGGCTTTCCAATGAAAAAGAGGAGAAAAAAGGGGTAGCTGATTAAAACACTAAGGCAAGCCTTATGTTGAGAATCTGACCCCGTTTCATTTTTCTTACACAACCTGTAAAACTAGTGGCTGAAGAAAGAGGAGGACTGCTTGGTTTGGACTCTGGAGCATTTGCCTTTGTAATGAATACATGTAAATGATTTAAGTATTTGAACTTCGAAAACAATAAAATTACTTGTTTTAATGCTATTCTGTTTTCAACCCACTGTTGAATTTTCATCACTCTTGGATTATTTCTTGCATGTTTTTTAATAAAAAAATAAATAAAAGTTGATAGGCAACTGCACCTAATTAATATATTTTTGGAGATTCATATGTTAACCTTTCAAATCTAAACCATATTATCCCTGTATCTACATTACAATGATAATCTTGGCATTATGAGATAGGAACCCGGCTCTCCCTCCCATTTCTACAGCACTTGTTCCCCGAACAATACCAACAGGCAACAAGTCAACAAGAGTGAGTTCTGCTATATACAGTCACTTTTGTGTACTTCTTGTGTACTCTACTGATGTGATTGGCCAAAAAAATTATTTTTGTTCTTTTAATGGTGGTGCATGGAATTGAAATTGACCTATTTATTTTTGTTTCAAGTTGTAACCCCACCATATGTTTTCCTTGGAGGGAACCGAAAAAATTAGTGTTGGTTTGCAACCCAGTTCCTTGGGAAGAAAAACCAATACCGAATGAGCCGTGGGATCTCTTTTTCAAGGAGGGGAAAAACAAAACAAAAAAACATCCTTATGAGAATCAGAGCTTAAGAACATATCGGTGCAGTTCTCTAGAATGATGCCAGAAATAAGCCTAGCACATTGTTTTTTTTAAGGACAAAAAAGGATAGGAGGGGGTAACGGGAGGTGGTTTCTCTACCTGAGCATGATGACCACACCCTATACACTTAGAATTTTGCACAGAGATGCTATACAGGCCAGATAACTCGCATCGACATTTTAGCAACAATGCCAACAAAATTCTGAATGACCACCACGCCTTTTTGAGGTTGTTTGTACTGTTTTGTGCATATAGGAGTTGACAAAAGTCGGGAAAATTCTTTGTAAAACATTTGATCATGAAGCCAAAGCTATCCTGGAGTTGACATTTTTTTCTATTAGTTCCATCGTCATAACCGATCGACATCATAAAGCAACTGGGCGTTATTCTTAAACAAAAACTTCAATAAATGTTCTCTTAATCAATTTACACCAAAATAGTGGGTTCTTGTGGTGTGTACCTTACACGCTATAATGAATGGTCCTCAAGCATTGTGGGTGGAGAAATTAATGTTGATGGCAACTGTAATGGTCCCATTGCCGTCTCATCTTCTAGCATGTATACATTGGAGCCAATCAGCAGTACTAGGGGTGATAAGTCATGTGGCTTTCTTCTTTTTGACTCCTTTTATATTCCTCTTTATTTCATATTCCAAATTCCTCCTGTTGCATCATTGTTGAGTCAAGAATTTTTGTATCATAATTAAGAGATCTGATGAAGTCAATGAGAATTGTGGATTGCTAGCAGTTGAGAACCACATGTAATTTTATTTTTACTGTTCTATTAGGTTGCCTTTGCCTTCCATTAGAATAGTCTAAAATTTATCCATATCACTCAATAATCTCAGTGCCAGTTACATTTGTACCAAAATAAGAAAGAAAAAGATGATTACACAAGTAGACATGCATAATTCAATCGTCACCAATAGCCTCTGCACGAGCAGGATCCATTCCTAAAATGATGGAATCGACTCGCATCTCTCAAAATAATTTCATTGTCAATGATCTTGGATATATAGGTAATGGCAGTGTGGCAATCACCACAGACCCGCAAGTTCTTGGTGATTCGGATCGGTGCTCCTTCTGGTGATGTTAGGATGCCATAGGCAAGCGCCAACTTCTCACTGTGTTCAAAAAGAAGGTCACCCTTCTCCTCATCGTCAACATCATGAAGAGCATAGCTCGTCTCAGGAATATACCCCATGGCTTTGATGCGTTGAATTAGGTCAGCAAGGATCTCATATATTTGTTGAGACAGTGGATGAGACCTGTCTCCCACAAAGAATGTTGCAGTGCCTTTCTGTCCTTGGACCCAACTGCAGCCAGGCCTCTTTCTGATCCCTGTATGTTTCATCAGAGATCTGATTCTGGCCACATCTTTCCAACGCCTGGCATTGGCATATATGTTCGAAAGCAGAGTATATGAACCATCATTCTCAGATTCCAATTCTGACAATCGCTTTGCAGCATATTCCCCAAGTTTAACATTTGAATGGGTCCTGCAAGCACTTAGCAATGCCACCCACACTATCGGGGTCGGTTCCATAGGCATGCCTTCAATGAGTCTCAAGGCTTCATCCAAGCGACCGGCACGACCCAAGAGGTCAACCATGCAAGCATAATGTTCCACTCCAGGAACAATCGCAAATTCTTCCCTCATGTCATTGAAGTATTGGATACCCTTCTCAACCATTCCAGTATGGCTGCAAGCATAAAGAGCAACAACCAATGTCACACCATCAGGCACCCACCCTGCTCTCCTCATCTCATCAAAAACCTGGAGAGCTTCTTCTCCATGACCATGCATGCCATAACCTGTCATTAGAGATGTCCAAGAGACATCATTCCTCCGCCTCATGTTATCAAACAAAACTCGAGCAGCATCAATGTCTCCAGATTTTGAATACATATCTATGAGGCAATTAGCTACAAACACCATCGCAGAATCATACTGATTACGGAACACATGAGCATGAATTTCTTTACCACATCTTAGAGCACCCAAACGAGAACAAGCCATCAGAGCACAAGATAGAGTAAAAGCGTTTGGCTTTAGGAAATTCTTAGGTCCAAGCATCTTGGAGAAAAGCTCCAAGGCATCATTGGCTTCCCCATGCTGTGCATAACCACCAATCATGACAGTCCAGGTTACCACATTCCTACTCCTTGGTGCCATCGAGTCAAACATCATTCGTGCTACTTTTGCACTTTTGCACTTACCATACATGTCAATTAGACCATTAATTACCATTAGATCATCCCCAGAATCACCTCCCTCCAAATTCAGAATACATTTTATCGCATAACAATGGGTCTCTTTTCCATGAAGGATTGCTCCCACAGAAGCACAACCAGAAAGAAGAGACACAAGAGTAACAACATTCGGCTCTAAACCACAAGCTCTCATTTGTCGAAACACGCCCAATGCTTCATAACCATGGCCCCTCTGAGCATACCCAGCAATCACCGCACTCCATGTTACGACATTCAACTTGATCTTCTCCTCCCGCATCTTCTCAAACAGAGCAAGAGCATCCTCAAATTTACCAATCTGAGAGTACCCAGTTACCACAGCATTCCAAGAGACAACATCCTTAACCACCATCCGCTCAAAAACCTTGTTTGCTTCATCCATCATCTGACACTTGGCATACATGTCCACGATAGCATTACCCACAAAAACATCCTCCACTAACCCACTCCGAACTGCAAAACCATGAACCTCCTTACCCTGAGACCACGCGCCCAATGAAGCACACGCTGGGAGAGTATTTACAATACTAACAGCATCCGGACAGATTCTAGTGTCTGTAGTCATTCTACCAAAGATTTTTAGTGCATTGTTTGCGTCACCGCTTTGTACATAAGCAGCCACAATCGAATTCCACGAAACCACATCACCTATCCCTCTCTGGCATAAATCTTCAAACACCCGACGTGCCTCATCCAATACACCACACCTTCCATACATTGCCACCACCGCATTACAAATAAACACATTGGAGTCAAACCCATTTGCAAACACAACGGCATGGACCGAAGTGCCTCGACGATACGACGGAAGCTCACCACAAGCTTTAAGAACAAAAGGGAAAGTGTAGTGGTCCGGTCTCCACCCAAGTCTCTGCATTTTTCTATACAAACCCAGCACGTCCTCAAGAAACCCGAGATGCACGGCACGCCTTATCAGGGCGTTCCACCAAAACACGGTGGAGTACGTTGGAGCAAGGCGTTCGAGCACCAAAATTGCTTGCCCTGGAGCTTTGCAGGCTATGTAGGTGCCCATGAGGCTGGTGGCCATGTTCGTGAGGCCCTGGACCAAGATTTGCTGATGGAGGAGCTTGGCTTGTATTAAGGTCTTGCATTGTTTAAAAAATGTGGCTGTGATGAGAGGAATTGTGGGTGTTCTAGTAGTAGTACAGAAGAAGCAGGTGGTGAAGGGATTGAATGGAAGAAGCGGCTTTGGTTTTACATGAAGTAAGAAAGTGAGGAGCATGCTATGCTAGCGGAGCGGGGTAATGGCGGGAGACTTCAGAATGAGAGGTGGTAGTTTTTCTCAGTTTTTTGCAAATGAGGTTGTATTGTTGGTTTTTGGTCAAAACAAACATCAACGCAACAATAGTAAAGTATAGGAATTTACCCACCGTCAACGGTGACCCAGCTCGAGTTCGAGGAGGGAAGGGGTGTGCAGCTTGCGATCGGGCTTGACAGCGCGGAACGTCCGTTCGACTGGGTCACGGTGGCAATGCGGTGGAGTTTCTGTCATGGTGACATCATGAAAGGTGCGGCTCGTGAGAGAGAGTGACAGATAGATGAGAGGAACAGAGGGAGAAACTGAGAGGAAATGAGAGAAACGGTCGGAGAGGGAGAGGAGAGAGGGAAACCGAGAGACTTACCAGCCTTACTGCCCGCACAGAGGCAGCAGGGCTTTTGGCGTAGGCGCCGTGGAGTGCGTAAGAGGCGTGACGCCGTCGGAAGAAAAAACAGAGAAAGACAGCAGTGGCGTTCAACGGCGGAGGAGTTGGACGAATGGTGTCGGAAAGAGCGGCCTAATCACTGGGAAAAGGAGGGAAACCGAGGTGAGAAGCATAGAGAGAGAGAGAGAGAGAGAGGATGGCGGCGTGCAAGCTGTGCCGGTGCGTGTATAACGAGCGGCAGCGGCGGAGAGACGTGAGAGATAAGAGAGAGAATCAGAGACGGGAACGGACACAGAGAGATCCAGAAAGAGAGAGAGAGAGAGAGAGAGAGAGAGAACACCGGGCGGCGTGGAAGTGCCGACGGATATGAGGCTATGAGCGAGAGACGTCGGGAGGCTGGAGAAGAAGAAAAGATCTTAGTGTAGCCGACCAAAATCTCGTCGTTTTGGGTCATTTCAATGTGTTTTGGGAAACCGGGCGGGCTGGGTCTGGTTCTGGCCTGGATTCTAACGGGTCGGGTTAAAAACATAGATAAATTTATGGGACCATTTACTTCATAAATAAAAAAATTTCATTTTGTATATTCACTTAGAGAAATTCATTCCAATTGTTTGTATATGAACACTTTTTATAATTGGGCAGATATGTAAATTCGCTTAATTTAATGTTGTTCATATATTTTCTAAGTCATGTTTGGATACAAAAAAATATTTGAAAATTTGTTTGAGATTGCCATGTTTTGATATAAAAAATGTTTGGAAATATTTGAAAATTTTGGAAATTTGTTTAAGATTAGGTTTTAACAAATGAGAGAAAAAATCTTGAATAAGAATATTTTAAAAATAAGTACTGCATTTGAGTTTATAAAAGTGGATAGATAAAATTGAAAAACAGCTTGAATATAATTTTTCAAGATTATCCTTTATTTTGGAATTTGTAAAATTCGTATTGATTTTTGTGTTTGAGTAATAATTATATAATTATTAGATGAAAAAAGATAAAATAGAAATTTTTTATGTTTGAGTAATGTTTGGGAAAGGAGTTATGAGAAAAGTTGAAAGATGTTGAAAATTTATGAGAATCCTAAGGTTACCAAATATGTTGTAGTGTTCGTATATTATAGCTCCCTAATTATACGTAGTGCCGGTAGGCAAACAATTTTATGGAATCTTTATCTAAATTATATCTAAATTATGGAGACTCAAACATTCTTCATTTGGTGGACCACAAACATGGTGTCAAGGAGTCTTGAAGTGGTAAATTAGGATAAAGGTGAGTTCACAAGCTTTGCATATGGTCCAACTACAAACTCGTTTTCATTATCCTCAAAGGTCTATTAATTCATATTTTAAATAATATCTGAAAGTTCTACTTATTTCTCTCTACGCATGTACAACAACAAATAACTCGAAGTCATTTTCTACAATGTGTCACTCCCTCTATTTTTAACATGCTGATAAAGTCCACGATGTCATAGGAAAACTCAATTTAAGCAAACAACCTAACGATACCATTCCAATTACCACTAGTCACCTAATAATTGGGGTTGGGCGGCAGGGCACTGCCACATGCCGCACTCAGCTGGGAGCCTTGGGTGGGACTTGGGCTGTGACCAAGCCCGCTTAGGATTTAAGCCATCCACTTGGCCCAACCCATAAACATATATATTTATATATATATTTAAAAATAATAATTTTCTTTAATAAAAGAACGTCGTTTCCTATTAACTGTTGTTTAAAAACTTAAACCCCCCTTCCCCACAGCGTCTCTCTCGCTTTTCCCTCTCTTCGTCTCTCTTCTTCTCGTGGCCTTGCCTAAACCCCTGCGGTCCTTCGTTCTCTCTCTTTCTTCCTCTTGATGTTGACCCTACCTCCTAGTCCTAGGTATGTCTATCTCTCTCTCTTTGCCAAAGTTTGGTTTTGGAAGATTTTTTTTTTTTTGACTTTTTGGTTGATTTTGGGAAGTGATTTTGGCTATGGGTTGGAGGGGGGGACGACCATGGGGGTCAATTCGCCCCCCGGCATATGGACTGGGGGCCCCACCCATAGGGTGGCCCCCGTTCGGGGGTGCGAGTAGCACCCATACTCACAATGCAATAATAGACTATCTATCATATTTAAATTTATCCAAAATGAGTATCTTCCCTACAAAAGAAAGCAACTTGTAAAGGTTTCCTAATTTGCTACTAAGAAAAATATTGATGGATTCACCTTAAACTATTAGTATTAGCCACCTAAGAATTTATTGATTTTCCTAGCGGAGTTGGGGTTTAAGACTCTAAGCTATGAATTAAACTCAACTTGAGAAAGCACGTACAATTCTTTGCCGTCCGAATTCCTCTTGTCTGGTTCCAACAGGTGAGATGCTTATACGATCACGTTCAAATAGTGAAGTCACCTCCAGTCACCCTCTCCTGCCCAAAAGAAAAGCCGTGTTTATACATGTTAAATAGTTTATGATAAAGTTCACATGTTAAATAGTTTTCGATTAAAATCATCTCCTGTAGTTGCAATTGCTTTTGATGACATAAGCTTGCCAACAAGCATACACGAGGTTGCTTTGAATAGACTATGGGCAGGCCTGCCAATAGAACTTTTGCAACTAGACTATTCCAACTACCTTTTAGTCCTTGTTTTTCAAAGCTTTGAATGTGTTTGTTGTTTTCATTGATTTTATGATCTCTGTGTGAGAAACTATTATCTGTGTGTGTGTGTGTGTGTGTGTGTGTGAGAGAGAGAGAGAGAGATGGATGTACGTCAATCGGGATGGACAAATATTTTCCTAAACCATTCATTCAAGACGTTACCACAAGCTTCACACGAGAAGGAAAATGCCTCGTGGTGGCTGGAGTGGAGCGATATCATATTTGGTCTCACTTGATAGTCGGGATGTAGAATCTCTCGATGTATCACATGTTGGTATCTTCAAGTTGGTTGGTCGGGTAAACGTTTCTTTAGTGCAACATGTTATCTCTGTGTAAGAGTTGACCTATGTTGGGGTATAGGTGAACTGACTTGCATCATGTTGGTCGGGTCGGGTAGAAAGGATTTTCTTTATTTCAATGGTGGAGAGGCTCATCCCATGTAGGCCTATCAGGCAACGTATGTCTATATAATGAATATCTATATGATGAGCATCTGTGTAAAGGCGATTCTGCCTAAATAATATCTATGCTTTAAAATACATTGTGTAGAGAGTAATTCCTCGTCATGCTTATATGTGTGTGTGCGTGTATTTCACTAAGAGAGTGATTTCTCGTCATGCTTATAGATCCATTTGTTTATCCAAAAGAGGGTGATTTCTCGTCAAGCATACATATATATATGTTCTTCTACTATTTATATGAAACTATTCATTGAACTCCCCTGACGTGGACAACCAACAGCTGGGGTAATCCTCAAATCCAAGCAGTTCCCAAGGCTTCTGGACCAAACTCTGGAACCTGAGAATTCCTAATGCAACAAAAACTTTTCTCTGGAGAGCATGTCCCAATACCCTTCCTACTCGAGCTAACCTGTTGAAGAGAAAGGTCTTGGAGGATCCAGCATGCCCCATTTGCAAGCAACAACCAGAGATAGTGGAGCATATACTTTGGGAATGCCCTTTAACTAGAGATGTATGGGGTCATAAGGAAATTATAGAAATCAAGCCCACTTTTTCATCAGTTCAAAGACTTAGTTGCTGGCTTTATGGAGACCCTAGAACATGAAGAGCTGATGTCATTCTCTATTACCTCATGGCTTATTTGGAAGAGAAGAAACGACATGGTGTTCAAGGACCTGTTCCTTCACCCATCGACTGTTTCCCAGCAATTAGTCCACTTGGTGGAGGAACTGCAGCAGAACTCCCAACAGATGACCTCAGCAACTACTAGGCAGGAATCTCTAAGTGGGAAGCTCCACCTCAAGGTAGAGTTAAACTGAATTTGGATGCAGCGCTTGACAAAACAGCTTGCAAGGTGGGTTTTGGTGCTGTGATAAAAGGTAGTGAGGGTCAGATCCTTATTACTTTGAGGATGCAACATAATCTTTTTCCCGACCCCTTCTGGCTGAAGCTTTTGCTGCATTACAAGCATCTCTATTCGACAAAATTGTTGGTTATTCAAATGTGATCATGGAGGGTGACTCATTGCAGGTGGCCAATGGTTTAAACTCATCCTCAGACTCCTTCACCTATGCAGGCCAGTTGATAGCTGACACTCAATCCACCCTTAATGCTTTTAGTGTTTGGTCAGTAAGGCACACTGTAAAAGCTAACAATTCATCTCATGCCTTAAGCAAGGATGCACTTAGCATCAGTGGTTATACCACTTCTTTTGACTTTGTCTCCACATGTATTCGTTCTTTGGTTTAATATCTCTATCAATATATGCCACCTTTTCATTAAAAAAAAGAAACTATTCATTCATTTTCAAGAGCCTTATATATCTCTCGTCAGTAGTTTTTGTCATAGTTACCTAATCTAACTATGGTTTCATCCTCTAGACCATAGACTTTGATGTAGAGTTAGAACTAGGAGTGATGCCCGAAGAAGAATAGTTAATCCGGCCTGAACCCTGAGAACAGAGGCTTGTCTTTTTCATAGGAACCATGCATCATTTGAGTTGTACTTAGTCCATTCAAAGGGGCGACCACTAGTATTTGTTCTGCTGCCTGTTAGGCGATGAAAGAACTGTTTGGGTTGTATGTATTTCTAAATTTGGATTAAATGAGGAATGAAAGTAATTATTTCTATTATGTAATTTAAATTTCTGATACTACAAGGTCTAGTTTACCGACTAAACCTCTATTCTACTACTATTTTATATTTGAAACCTGACACATGCACTTCCATCTGGACGATGCACGCCAATTCTCAACTAAACCTTGGGTGTTGACCATTTGGCTGACACCTTAACACCATGAATCCTCGCCAAGACTTTTACCGAGTAATAGGGCCCCATAAAGTCCCTTAAGGCTGAGTAAAAATCTGAAAACTCAACTTCGAATCTGACTCCACTCCCAGTTCGTTCGGAGTCAAAGCCAAATTTTTTTAATATTTTAGTTTGAGTTAGAGTCAGAGCTCGGACCAACTCCAACTCCAACTTATGCTCTAACTCTAACTTCAATATTTTACATATTTTATAAAAATATGTATTTATCTATATGTTGATCATATGTACTAATATAGTTATATAACTAGAACTTATATAATTAAATTCAATAGTATACTAGTACGAACTAATTATTATAAAATAATATACTTATACTATAATATAAATAGACTAATAATATTTTAGTATATGCACCATGATAGTATTACTACTATACATAATATAACATGTAATTAGAAACTAGAAATAAGTATAGTAAATATTTAGGTCAGAAATAAGTTTGACACTTATAATATGTAATTAGACACTATAGTATAATAATAACATGTAATACTAATGTATAATAACGTATAATCAAACACTATAGTATAATAACGTACAATCAAACACTATAGTATAAGTCTTGTACAAAGATAAATTAGACACTACTATAGAAATAAGTCTAGTATATATATAAAAAATAAAAAAATAAAAAAATAAAAAAAACATGTACGAGCTCATCAATGAAGAAATTCTTCTGGAGAAAATTCTTAAAAAAAAAAAAGTCTAGTATAATAAGTTAATAACACAAAATACTAGTTTACTAAAGTATAATAACATGTAATTAGACACTAGAAATAAGTCTAGTATAGAAATAAGTTAGACACTAATGTAATATAATAATATGTAATAATATAGTATATTGACATGTAATCAAACACTATATTCTAAGTCTTGTACAAAGATAAGTTAGATATTAGTATAGAGTTTATATAATTAAATTCAAGAGTAGTAATAGACTAATAAAAAATGTGATAATTGTTAAATAATAATATTAATAGATTAGTCATCAATTATATGTACACACTACACATCATAATATTACTATCATACATAATATACATGTTAAGGTAGATGAAACTTGACTCACTAATAATAAGTCATGTATCATGTATAATGTATATATCTTAAGACTCTTAATCTATTATCTAAATTCTAATATAGTAGTACGTAACTAGAAACATGATTGTGTGAAATTGTAGATATAGCACAATTGTTAGTAGTTATAACTTATAAGCTACACATAACTTAATACTAGTACTTAGTAATTATTAATTTTTAATGATTCAATACAAACAACTAAATTTAGTGTTTAGAAAAACTAGAAAAAAAATGTTTTTTAAATAAAAAAGTTATGGTTTAAACAAAAATTAAATTTAGGATTTTAATTTAGGGTTTAGGAAAAAAAGGCCAAAACCGCACAATTAGACAAGCCCAAAAAGTGCCCTAGCCCATTTTTTACCGAAACGACGTTGTTTAGGTGATATAAAATGGCGTCGTTTAGGTTGTAAGTTTAGTGGGCTCCATTTATTACCCTAACCCCTCTTTGTCGCTCAAAACCCCTTTCTTTTCATCATCGCCCGAAACCCTCTCTCATTCACTCACCAACCGCTACTACCCCTAGCCGTTGGACTCTCCTTGTCCAATTGCTCTCCGTCAGCCTATCATTCATCTCCTCATTGACCTGTATGTAATTTGTTTAATTTGAATAATTCAATCTCTCTCTCTCTCTCTGGTCTTGTTTAATTTGAGTGTTATTTTTTGGTTTTAGGTGATGAAGGTGGATTCAGATTTTTTTTATTGTTCAAAATATGGTTGATTTAAGGTGAGATGTGCGTGTGTGTCTAAAATGCATGTGTATGTGTATTTTCGACTTAACACCGGTTCCGTTCTGATAAATTAGAGTCAGAGTTGAATCAGAGCCTATGTAAGTCGGAGTCGGAGTTTGGATTTGAACTTCAAAAAAGTTAAGAGTCAGAGTTGGATTTAGGTGATACCCATTCCAATTGAGTCGGTGCTCAGCTCTAAAGGCACTACCTTGAGCCTTATGCTCTCTTGGTATGTTTTTATTTTATTTTTTATGTGTTTTTTTCAAAAATATTTCTTACATTTTCAGAAAAATGGGAGATTATTTATTATGTATTAAATAGAGATCCTTTTCTTTCTTGTTCATATAACCAAATTGTTATGTGTAAGTTCCACTTGCTAGGTAGATTGTTACAAATTACAACAACAAATAGATTGAAAAATTTTGTAATATAATTTTGGGTATTGGGTGGGATAGTCGTGGACTTTAAATTTCTCTTGGTGGAATGGAGAATTGGGATTAAGGAATCTAGACACTTTTGTCATCGAGAATATTGATGAAGTCCATTTGGGACAGTTTCATTGAGAAGATCAAGCTTATATGAGCTCGTTGAAAAGTGATGTACTTGTTAAAAGGTGGTAGGAACACTTTGATTATGAGTGCACTTTCCAGATTTACCTACATATATCATCCATTTTTCCCTACTAGTGTGGCCAAACATATAGAGAGGCTACAATGAGATGGGATAGGAGAAGAACTCAAATTTTAGCTCGTAAATTGAACCAAGTATGCTCACCAATTTTTTAGGGAGGATTGGATATCTACAGTTTTCTTGTATTCACACAGGCTTTACTTGAAAAATGGTTATAGGGATATGGAAAGGTTTGGACAATCTCTCTCTCTCTCTCTCTGATGGCCAATTCTGGTGCTTCACATCGAGTCCTTTCTTTATCATCTTTTGTCTTTTAGTAATGGGTTCTTTGAATCGATTATTGGTGGACTCAAAGAATTTCATTTTCTCAAGAGAGGATGACGATTTTCTTAGAATTATATAGAGGAGTAGAAAAGTTATTAAATATATTTCTTTGGGTGGGGTAATGGTGGAGTGGTTGGTTGATACATTGTAGGCTTGCTCCATTTAAAAAAAAAATAAGAATTTTTATGAATCAAGCAAGGATAGTAATTGTGCATTTGTGGCACAAAGATGCACGAATTTTTATGGTCGATTCATGGAGGTAGCAGAATATAAGGAAAGTGTAAGACAAGGTTTTATCATTATATCGAAGGGAGAAAACGAGAATGACTAGCATATTTTCTCTGTTACTCTGATTGAGGTGGTTAAAATGAAGTCCTCTGTGACAAGGAGTGAAAATAGAGGTAAGGATGGTAATCGTATGGGTCGACAATGAGAGTTTTTGAATAGGCCTCATTGGAAGGATGACATGGTTGAGAGAAGTGAGTAGAATAAGACGGTAATTGGAGCGACTAGCTCGTCCTCTAACCATTTGAAATCCCGTCATAAGTCGTGGGGTGTCAAGTGCGAAAGGTGGCAGTGTGGGTGACAGAGGGTATGCTGGTGAGCATGCTGTATGCAATTGTTTGCCATATTTTTGGAAAAGGAGATGTTGGGGTTACCAAGGGCAGCGTGTCAGTTAGGGAGGATGAGTGGATGTTGTAGTGTGTAAGGAGAGGATTAAAAATATTTTGTTGAAGATGGACATGGGTCTAGGTTTGGGACTGGAGGTGGGTCATGCTTTTAAGGCCGACATAAATGTGAGGGCCCATGGTCAATCTAAAGTTGTTGTGCAAGAGTTGTTGTCAGGCTTCTAGGGCCTATGGGCTTTCTATATTGGGTGTGCCCCATAAGAGCGAGACTAGGCTTAATGAGAAAGGGAAGGAAAAAGCTAGGCTTTCTCAGCTGAAGTTAGCCCAACCCATTTTGCAGTGGCTGGTCAAAGCTACCATGGGGTCTTGTGGTTGTCTTTGAATATCCATAAGGGGACATTATCCCCTCCTCATCTAGCGTTGAGGCATACATAGAAAAAGTTGCTAACAACTTCTGAGTAATTACACAATGTTCTGACACGCATTCTTGTGAGAAGAACAATTGTGTCAAGACTACAATTATAGTGGTTTTATCCTCAATATAACTTTTAGGGGAGTCTATTGTTTCAACTCAAGTGATAGAGACTTCACAGAAATCCTCGCCAATAGTTATGAAGCACATGCACTATACCCAGGCGTCAGTGGATGCTCCAATGATGTTTAATGGTGTCGGGACAACACGGGTCCTATTTTCCATTGTTGATGGTGAAGTAAATATTGATTTTAAGACTCTGTCGATAAATTCCTATTCAATGGAATGTGACCCAGAGTAAGAGGAAATGGCAGTGTGAAAACACAGAGGTGGAGGTGGATGTGCCATTAAACTTGCTTTTTGTTGAGAATAAAGATGCGTTGATTCAGGCTAAGGTTCTAGACTCTTGTATGCAAGATAAGAAGGAACAAAGAGGGTTAGGGGAAGAACAGAGGTTGGAGGATATACAAATGGTGCTTAGGATTGGGGACTGTATAGAGTCTTGGGGGCACAATGGAGGGAGAGCTTCGATCCAACTCATTTATGCTTCTTGCCTCCGCATTCTAAAATCGTGGTTTCACCATCGAAATGGGTGCTCAATAAAGTGAGAGTGACTCAAGATTATGTGAGCATCTCATGTGAGGGATTTTAAGAACAATTTCAAACTTTGCTTATTGCTATTGAGATAGGTCGTTCTCCTTCAGCTAAATCAGCTTCAAAGTGTGGCAGAGACCTAAAAAGACTTACATGCTTTGTAAATTATTATATGATGGAAGGTAATGTTAGCCAAGGTAGATCCAAGGGTAGAGTCACATATTTGATTTTGTAAAGCCTAAGGTCTTATCCTGGAACATTCAAGAGAAAGTTAAGCTCAAGGTACATAGACCTTTTTGAGATCTTAGAAGGAATAGGTGTTGCAGCTTACATACTAGCACTTCCACCTCATTTGTCGGCAGTGCACAATGTGTTTCATGTCTCTATATTATGAAAGTATGTCCCCGAATCCTACACATGTATTGGAGTACGAGCGTCTTCAGATTCGAAACGACCTCAGCTATAAAGAAGTTCCAGTGAGAATATTAGCACAGAAGGCCTAAGTGTTACGAAACAGAACTATTCCAATAGTCAAAGTACTTTGGAGTCACCGTAGTGAGAGAGAAGCCACTTGGGAACACGAGGAAGACACGAGAGAGAAATACCCTTACTTATTTTAATTGAGGTACGTTCCATCTCGAGGGTGAGATTTTCTTTTAGAGGGAGATTTGTAACTACTAATCATATATTTGGGGTATATAAATAAATCATTTAGTTATTATTATTATTAAGGTTTTATTTATTGATTATTATTATAATTTTTTTAACCCAAAATCTGTATTAGTTTTATCGGATGTAAACACTGGATTGAGTCTCTAGGGATTTACCAGATCCTTTCTAAATGTGAAAAACATGCCTGACTCTTCTTATCTACATTGAATTTCATTTCAAATATTTCACTCTTCACTACACATCACCCCGTTGTTATCCCTCTATTTTTGGTGTGATCATTGATTCTTTCTCCTGCAAACTCTTTAAAGCTCTTTGAATGGGATATGTTCAAGACGGTTTCATCTATTTATCCCTTCCCCCAATCGATAAATTCAATCCTAGGAAAGCCTCAAGCAAACAACACAAACCAAGTATAGAAACCGACTTCCTCTTCCTATTTTCTCCACTGTTTTTCTCATCCAAACAGTGATTGAAATTGAGCCCCATTCCATCAAAAGTTGCCGCCTTTGATCTCATCTTGGTCACTCAGGATCATCGTTGCACGTCATCCCTTTTTCGATTAGCTCTTTGTCTCTAATCTTCTTTGTTGCCGACATATGCCTCTGTTATGGTTTTTACTTGCTATTTCCTTGGTTTAAATACCATAAACTAGTACTAGAGGACAAAAAGTGTTAACCCTTCCAAATAATGTTACCTCTTGTAGTTTGCCGCAACCCCTTTGCACTCTCAGTCAATAAATATTTGCGTGTCTCAAGGTTGAGAGGAACTTTTTTAAGTTCTGCAAAGCTAGTTACCCTACAGTAGAGATTTTTGAAATAATATTACGTTAAACTTTTTTCCGTCACTGGCCCTTTCTTTTCGTTCGTGTAATGCCTTGTTAAGTTGAGATTTGCTTTTTACTTTTCAGCCAGCATACAAAGATTCAACCTTATGCTTTCACTTGAAAGTTACCTTTATGTTTTTGGTTAAGCATGTGCAGACCATTAAAAAAATGTTATTTCTTAATGTATTGTAAATCTAATACTAGAAGTAGACTTTTAAGTACTGTTATTACGTTATTGCCCTTGCTTTTTGTATCTATGACATGTAATCGATCTGATATATTTATCTTACTATGGACTTATCTCTTATTTTATTGAACACCTTAAATTGTTTAAGCTTATTACATGAAACTTTCCACTGTTTACTTTAATAATTCTAATATGATTTCCTACTAAGCTATAATTTGAAAGTGTAGATATGTTATTAGAATTTAAATAATATTAATATTTATTAAGTTTAGATAAAACTAATTAATTATTAATGTTATCTCCCATGTTAGGTATTTTTTTTATTAAATAAAACATTATTACACGTCTTTCTAAAAAGTTAGTGACATATGATATTTTGTATAGATAACGGTTTTCGAGGTGAGACCTTGGATTAGCGATTCGAGGTAAGTAATTTGATTACAAATTAGAATCATCACATGTCAATTTAGATAGATTATTATTAAAGCTGATTCTTGATAGCCAATGTTTATGTATCTCGCAGGTCATCATTGTGCAAATATGTCATCTAGCATAGCACACAATCATGTCATTCTGCATCATGTTCAGATTCAGAAATTATAATTATGTATGTATTATTTCATGCATCTCATGTGCATAAGACACGTAAGCTATCTTAAATTCAAGTATAAGATAAGATTAAAATAGTTAATCAGATGGTTATTCAGATGCATGATACCAATGCAGTTTCAGGATGGATGTGCAAGCCATAGACTCAAGTGTGGTCCACCATAGTATGTCATAATACTATCATCGGCTCCCCTCTCATCCGTAGGACATGGGGCCGGTGCACAACCTCGCTCACATGATTAAGTGTGTTGGTTAGTCAGATCAATCAGTTAATTCAGATAAATCAGTCATACATAGCATAAGTATTAGCGTGAACAGTCATGAATTTTAAGCTCTCAGCATGAAATTTTTATGAAAAATCTTATCTTTCTTACTTTTATGTTGTGGTGGATTTTTTATTGAGTTTTCGACTCATTTTAATTTATTTCATATTTTTAATTACCCAGGTGAGGATGATGATGAACATAAGCAGGCAGGCCAGGATTAGAAGGAGTAATTGTTTTAAATTTTAGACTTCCTAAAATAAAATTGCTTTCATGATAAAGATTTTTTTTTTCAGTTTATCCATTTAAGATTTTTGGAAGACATTTTATTAGATAAATATTTCTATGAAAAACAAGTGACACTCCTAGTCTACGAGAAATGGGTGTTAAAGATATGTTATGAGTTTTAAGTAGTATCACTATTTATATTTTTGGTATAACTGAATATTTATTAAATTTCTCCTTGGTATGAATTTTATTAAGTACAATGTTACGCCACACTGTTCTAGAAGAAATGTTAGTAACATGGAGTATTTCATATAAGTAACGAGCTATAAAGTAAGATCCAGGAAACGGAGCAACGAGGTAAGCAGCTTAATCATAAATTAAGATTATCACATGTTTGTTAGCTTATATAGATTATTATTAAAACTAATTCTTTGATAGCTACTTTTAATGTATTACGCATGTCACGAATTAGGCAAGCATGTCATTTATTGAAGTATATGATCATGTTAATTTCGCATCATGTTTAATTCAACATTTATAATTATGTACATATTATGTGCGTCTTGTATTTCAAGTTGCATAAGACATGTAAACTTTCTTAAAATCAAGTGTAAATAAGATCATATTAGTTTAATAAGATGACCATTCATATTCATGGTACCTATCCAATTGGGGTGCATGTGCAAGCTACGGACTCGAGTGTGGCCCATCGTAGTATGCCAAAATACTACTCAGCGGATCCTCTTATAGCCACAGGAAGTGGGATCGGTGCTTAACCTTGCACACATGGTTAAATGTGTTGGCCAATCAAATCAGTAAGATAATTCAGTTAATTTAGATAAATCAAGATAATTTATGCACAACATAAGCATAAGAATGAATAGTCTTGAATTTTTAATTCTTAGCATAAAAATTTATGAAAATTCTTATGTTTATTATGTTTACGTTGTAATAGGTTTCTTATTGAGGTTTCGACTCATTTTAGTTTTATTTCATGTTTTCAATCACCCAAATGAAGATGATGATGATTACGAGCATGCGGGCAGGCTTGGAAGGAGCAGACCAGTGAACTTTATTTTATGACTATCTTTTCCATTTAGTTGGTTTGAGAAACTATGATTATGTTTTGTTTAAGAAATAGTTTATGTGATAAATAGTGTTTTATTTAATTATACAAGTCTCTTGGCTGGTTTTAATTACATAAGTACGTGACGTTCTTAGCCTAAGGGAAGGGGATGCTACATGTATAAAGATTTTTCCACAGGGTGGCCAATGCCTATCGTAGGAATAGTGCCATTGTCTATTGAGGTGGATGGTGTTGTTTTTTCTGATCAATCTCAGATTAAGGAGCATATTAATCTCTTTTATGAGAAGCTCTTAATGGAGTAGCTTGTTTGGATGCCAAATCTTGATGGTTTAGCATTTGACAATATTGACTCTTTGAGTGCTACATGGCTTGAACAACCTTTTGAGGAGAATGGGGTTATATAATTAGTAAGAGTGATGGCTAGATAAAACTCCTAATCTGGATGGTTTTACCGTGGCATTCTTTCAAGGTTCGTTGAGAATGTATGGGAGGATGTCATAAAGGTATTTCATGAATTGCATTCTTTTGGTAAGTTTGAAAAGAGTCTAAATGCAACTTTCATTGAACTTATTCCTAAGGGGCGGGGGATTTTGATGTGAAGGATTTTCATTCCATTAGTCCTGTTAATGGGGTTTATAAAATCATTTCCAAAGTTCTTACCAACTGCTTGAACACAATCATGGAGATGATTGTATTGAAATCTCAAAATGCATTCATTAGAGGGAGACAAATTCTAGATTTCGTTCCAATAGTTAATGAATGTTTGGAAAGTAAAATTAAATCGAGAGAACCAAGTCTTTTATGCCAGCTTGGTATGGGAAGGTTTATGATCACTTCAATTGGAATCTATTCTTTATCTACTATGGAAACGTGGTTTTGGGGGAGCTAGTGTAATTGGGTTAAGCATTGGTGAATGGCTCCTATGTGGATTTCTTTAATAGTTTCAATGGATTGAGACAAATGGATCCATTGTCTCCATTCCTTTTTGTTATCGTTATGGATGATCTTAGTCGAATGTTGGGGTTGTAGCTGATGGCAATGTTTTGGCAGGTTTCTCGGTGGGAGGGTCTTATAATGGATTGATTAATGTTTCTGACCTTTTGTTTATAGATGATACATTACTTTTTTGTGACATGAATTTAAGTCATGTGCAAACTTTGAGAGCGCTCTTGTTTTGTTTTGAGGCTATGTTTGGCCTTAAGGTGAGTCTTGGTAAATCCGAGATGGACCTAGTGGGCCTAGTGTAAAATATTAGAAGTTTGGCAAACATTTTGGACTATCAAGTTTCTTCACTATAGATAAGATACCTTGGTCTCCTTTTGGGGGCTACTTTTAAGGCAATAGTAGTTTGGGATGGGGTGATAGAGACTGTAGACAAAAGGTTGGTGTGATGGAAGAGATTGTATTTGTCTAAAACGGGAATAGTTACCTTAATCAAAAGCACTCTTTGCAACCTCCTTACTCATTTACTCTCATTGTTTACCCTACTAATTGGTGTGGCTAACCGGGTTGAAAAGATGTTTTGAGGCTTCTTGTGGGGAGGTATTGGGAGGAAGCTAAGTTCCATTTGGTTAGTTGCGATAAGATTTTTACTTTACTGTTGTGTTGAGGGTTGGAGATTCGAAAGTTGAGGACCTTCAATATTGCTCTTCTTGGGAAGTGGTTATTGAGGTATCATCATGAAAGTGAGTTTTCGTGGAGGGTTATGATTGATTCCAAATATAAGAGTGCATGGAGGTTGGTGCTCTAAGGAGTTAGAGGTACATATGGCGTGGGGATTGGCAAAATATTAGGAATGGTTGGAAAGAATTTGCCAAACATGTTAGTTTCGAGGTTGGTGATGGTTTTAGGATTAGCTTTTGGCATGATTCTTGGTGCGGTGGTAGGGCCATTAGCGTTGCATCTCCAGGTCTTTTTCACATCACTCAGAATCATAATGCTTTAATGGTTGATGTTTTAGATTGTTCAAGTTGTTCTCCTCAATAGAATGCACATTTTCTAGAGCAGGGAATGATTGGGAAATGGATCCAATGTATGATCTGTTTGGTATTTCGTATGGTTCAAATCTTGGACAGGCTGAGATGGACAAGCTGGTCTAGATTCATACTGATAATAAGAAGTTTACAATTAGATCCATATACAAGTTGCTGACTAGTCCAAATATGGTACACTCTTTTCTTTGGAAGTATATTTGGAGGAGCAAGATGCCTTTAAAGGTCGTGTTCTTTGGCTGGATAATTTCTCTTGAGAAAGTTCTGACTTTAGATAATCTTAGAAAGCGTGGATTAATTGTTATGGATTGGTGTGACACGTGGAAAAAAAAGGTAGAAAGTTAGTGCACCATTTGTTACTTCATTGTGAGGTGGTGAGAGTGTTATGGTATGAGGTTTTTAATAGGATTGGAGTGGTGTGGGTGATGCCTAGGAGGGTGGTAGATGTTTTTGCTTGTCGGAGAGGGCTAAAGGATAACTGATAAATTGCCATTGTTTGAAACATAATTCCTTTGTCTTATATGGTGTATCTAATTTGAAAGGAATGACTAGTGTTTTGAATATAAGGAACGCTAAGTGGATGAGTTTAGATGTTCTTAATACCTTATTTCTTTGGGCTTTGGCAATTGTTTGTAATGGAACTAGTGTCCATGAATTTCTTGTTTCTCTCTAGTTTCCGACTTGTAATAGGTTTATGCATTTGTATACTTCCTATATAGTAGGGCTATGTTTATTTCCTTGTTTTAATAAAACTTTCTTATCCATGTATACATATAAAATAATACATGTATGTGAAAGGCAAGAGAATTTACTTCTGTACAAAATAGATCAGTAAATATTTCTTTTAGATCTTGTTAGGAAAAGCTCAAAACAACAATAATGCCATTCCACATGTTATCATATCTCCAAAGGGTAAGAAGGTTAAGATTCCGTTTAGATAGTGAGAAGAGAAGAGATATTTTTAGATGAAAGTTGAATAAAATATCGTTAGAATATTATTTATTAATATTATTATTGTTTTGAGATTTGAAAAAATTGAATTGTTTATTATATTTTGTATGAAAATTTGAGAAAATTATAATGATGAGATGAGATGAAACCGTTTTTGTATCCAAACGAAGCCTAAGACCAATGAAAAAAAAAAAAACATCCTCAACATAGTCTGATTCCACCTCCAACTCAAAAGTGGCCAAAATATAGAATAAATGCAAATCATTCTTCAAAGTTGAAAGTTTTGCATGAGTCAGTTCCAAAATATATAGAAAATTAAGATACCAATTTTGCAAATTAATTGGAATCTATCCCTAACCAATTTTCCAGCAAAAGACTAATGAATCCAAATCTAGTTTTCTAAAAAACTACCTTTAAGTGAGGCAGAAAAGTGAGGATTTATTGCTTTCCAAAAAAAAACACAGAAAGATAGGGTTTAACTTCGTTTTTGTGGAATTAACCATTCCCTTTCTTTTCTTTTATAAAGAAATGAAATTCTGTTTAAATAAGCAAATCATGTCATGGTTGCAGGAGTCTATCCATCGCATATAGCATGCCTTATGTATTTATGCTCAATGTAAGCTGTGAAAAGGGTGATGCTAGATCCAGAGGATCCTCACTGAACAGTCAAAAAGTTTTTTTTTTCTTTTTTTTTTTCAAACATTTATTTTAACACTTTTTCAAAAATACGAAAAAAAAAATCACAAACTCATTAAAAAACGATTTCTTAATTATTAAAGAAGAAAAAGAGAATCGGTACAAAAAATCGGTGACATTACTCAGTGGGAGTAGTGTTTTAGTTGTGAAAATGCCCTATGAATTTTATCCATAACTTTTTCAGGGGATTTAAATCAGAAAAAAAAAAAGAAAAAGAACTAGGCAAAGAAGCAATGCTAATTTAATTAGAGTGAGTTTACCAACCTAACAATATATAGCAATCTACCCTTCATACCACCCATTTTCTTTTGAATCTCAAATAGTAGATGCTAGAAGTGGAGAAATCAGGGAAATATGTGATATAAACTCACATTATTATGTGAAAACAAGGGATTTTCTCTACAAGGGTTTTCCCAATGATCTCTTGCAAGGGACTTGATCCAAGTAAAAAATTTTCATGGTGCATTTGGGTTGACAAACCCATTGTGAGGATGCAATACGGCTAATTTCTTTGTTGTCAAGTTTGTTGTGAACATGGGTTTTAGTCTAAAATTAAGAGTAATGTTAGATAAAAATTGTCTCGTTTGTTTTTAGGAAACTTCTCAATTTATCTCATCTTATCTAATAATTATAATTTTTTTAAATTTCAATACAAAATAAAATAAACAATTAAAATTTTTTCAAATTAAAAAATAAAAATAATATTAAAAAAATATATTCTAATAATATTTTATTCAACTTTTTAACTTTAATCTCATCTCATCTCATCTCATCTGTAAAAATAGATATGCAAACTTTATATATGCCATATAAAAAATTGAGATATATCATGTAAAAATATACTTTTTTTATATAAGTCCCACTATTTTTTAAATGATGTGATGTGTGTAGGGTTTGCACACTTTAAATTTATACAAATCATATACACTTTCCATTGTTTATCGGCTTCATCAGCAAATCTTTGCAAATCTTTATATTTTTCTTCGTCATTTAATGATAGTCTAGGATCCATTAATGACACCCTTGCTTCAAAAGTGGTTGACAATTATCAAATTAGATCTAAAAGTCAGAAAAAAAAAAAAAAAAATCTCACATGATCCTAAAACATCACTACTCTAGTGATCTGACTTTGTTCCTTCAATCTATAGAAAATTTGGAGAAAATTCATGGAAATGAAACTTTTTAATATACATGTTGAGTTGAATTGTGAATAATAATATTTTATAGATTCTATTAAGATGAGTTTAACTTTTTTAGATTGAGATGAATTTAATTTTTTAAATTAAAATATATAAAGTAGGTTGAAATAAATTTTAATTTTTTTAAAAAAGAAGTTAAAAAAATAGTACATTCTATCAATAATTAATTTAAAATGAATTGAATTTAGATTCAACAATTAAACACAACCTTATAGATACGTTTATGTGTTTTACAGACGAGTGCCCAACTGTCAAATCTACTAATTTGACCATTTATATGTTTTGGTGGAATTGTCCCAAGGAGGAGTGGGTGAAATTGAATGTGGATGCAAAGATTGACATAATAATAATAAAAAAAAACGAATTTTTTGACACGTATTAAATTAATATCATCATGATCGATCCGAGTCGTTGGATCCATCAACTTTGGAAACCCATTTAATTATTTTTTTATTAGGGTGGCCGGCTGGTAATAATTAATGCACATTTAGGGAGGATTGTGTTTGGACGGAAAGAATTAAAGGAAATAATAATAAAAAATGGATAAGGCTTGTCATTGCCTTGCTGGACAGAAAACACTGTAATTATCGAAACAATAAATTTTATTAATTTTTTCTTCATTATTTTATGGAATATTACCAATGCGTTTTCACTCCATTTCATCTCATACATGTTTCATTTCATTTTATTTTTATTTTTATTTTCTAATTTCTAAAATCACATTTATGCAGGAGTTTGTACGTGGAGGATTCCTTAATATTTTTGTTTGAATTTTTAGGCCCATATTAAAAAGAATAAAAATAAATTGGTAGAACAAAAGTGTTTTGTCGTGATTCTCCAATTTCATAAGATAATTTATTGAGCAATGCTATGTATAATCTCTATTTAGAGACTATATGTACAAGTTTAGTTAATTTTATCTTTAATTTTTTTTTAAATTACAATATTATACTTATCAAAATTATACTTTTTTCTATTTAATGAAAAATTTGCAGATGCAATCTCTATTAAAAACTGTAAATAGAATTTCTCTAATTTATCAGACAATTTCTCTAATCATTCTTTTAAATTTAACATGAAAGATTTGTAGTGTATAATATTATATTCAATTTTAAAAAATAATAAAATAAATAAAAATAATAATGATACGCCTTAAACTATTTTATAATTAATTTCTCATATGTTCAAATGCTTAAAAAAGATAATTTGCATAAATTCAGGACGAGTAAATTATGTGTAAGTATTTAAAAAAAAAAAATCCACTTAAAGATATATTTTCTTTTTTACAATAGATCTTGTTTTTTTTTTCCTTAAATGGGTTACACTAAACTTGTAATTCATACACACTATGTTTGAAAAATAATTAATCTACAGCTTAATTATAACTTTATGTGAAGTAAATGATAGTTTTATAATGAAGAAAATTAATTATTTAAAAAATAAAATCGGATTAACAATTTTAAAAATAATAATTCTTTTATTCAGTAACCATTCACTATATATCTGTTGAGAAAAGAATAAAAAAATAAAAAATAAAAAATAAAAATGTAGTATAATAATTTTGCTTTTTAGAAAAAAAACCATCATCATCACTTACTAGAAGTGATCTGGTATGTTTGGATAGTGCAAATATTTGAGAATATTTGTAAATAATAGTGAAAAAGTAATAATAAAATATTAAATAATAAAAATAAATAATAAATAATAATAAAAAGTAAATAAAAAACAAAATAAAAAATTATAGTCAGCTATACTTATCCAATCTTCACAGCCTTGACCTTCAAGAGGCAGAATCCCTTGACCTTCACTACCCACGCAGGCTCGGTGTGAGTGACGAGCCACTCTCTCTCCCTCTATATATATGCGCGCAGAATCCCTCCTCACACTCCCATCAAACCAAACCACCCACACCAGACCAGACTCTCGCTCTCTACCCTTGCCACATTTCATGCAAAAGGCTCCGTGCTACCTAGGGCTCAACTCCCCTTTACAACATGGTGTTTCAAGGAAAGAAGCTCATCAACGACCCCAACGGTTCGTCTTTTTTTTTTTCTCTTTTCTCTTTCTCCCCTCCCTCTTCTCCAGTCTCTCTCGATTTTCTTCGCATTGTGGTGAAATTCATCAACCAGACGGGAGGTGCCACCTTCTTTTTTTCCTTATCTTTTGGTCTTTTTTGATTATCAATCTCTATTTTAAGTGTATTTGGTTGAATGTGGATACGAAGTTAGCTTCCTTGTACCCCCCATTTTTGCTTTGAAAATTATAGAAAATGCAAGTATTATTGTTGTTATTATTATTATTATTATTATTATTATTATGATCATCGTCGTCGTCATCATCATCATGTGTGGTTTTCTGGAAGATAAATTTGGTCGCATTAGTTTTCGTGAAATCTCTCGCGCTTATTTGTGTTGCCCGGAATGATTTATGACTATTTTCCAGCTCAACATTCTTAGGCGTTGGTTGCTACTTGAACTGTCTATTGTTGAGATAAATCCACTTTGAATGATTTTACACTTTGTTTGGTTGCCAAGACAATATAGGACGATCTCGAAGCTATGTTTCATGTTGCTTTTGGGAACTTAAGATGGAAAACGTGGAGTGGAGTTTCTTTTTTTTTTTTTTCATGTTGTTTCGTGTTTCATGTTGTTTTTGTCTTATCCTATCTTAGTTCCTTCAAGGAAAAGAGATGGTCAAAGGAAGAAGCTTAAGCTAACCTTCCTTTCCTAAGGAGTATGATTTCCTTTTGTCTCTCTTTTGGAAGTATATATTGATAGTTAGGGAGTTGGCCTTTGCCCTTGTGTAAGTAGATCTTTATTATAATGTTTTGGGTTGTGCAAGCAAAGCAATGAGTTACAATGTAGTTTTTGCTAATTGGGTGTTGTTTTCTTGTTATTGTGTTTGCACACTGTTGCAGATGTTGTGACTGAGTTCATTGAGGGACTTGTGGAAACGTATCCTNTTTATGCGACTGTTACCTGTGAGTTAATATGATACAGAATTTGTTTACCGATAAAAAAAAAAAGTTAATATGATACAGAATTCTGATTCCTTTTCTCTGAATTAATATTGAACAGAGAGCTTTTTTCTTCCACTCTTGCATTTCATTACATAAATTATGTTTCACAACTTCGTTAGACTATGGTGCAACATGAATCTAACTGCTTACGGATTCTTGATGACATGAATCTAACTACTTATGGATTCTTGATGCCATCTCTTACAACTTCTTGCACAATCTATTCATAAAAATGTTTTGGACAAAGCATCAAATCAGCATCTCTGTGAAAGCTAATATTGTCAAATAAATGGTTTCTGAAATTCAACTTTTCTTTAGGTCAAAACACTCATTATAAGTGGGCCCCAGCTTAAATTGTGTTTCCTTTGTCTCGCATTTTTCCTTTATTAAATCTTAAAAACAAAGTTTAGTGAGCATTTTCTATGGTAGTTATGAATCAGCCATAAAGACAAATGAGGGACTAGATTATATGGATCATTGTGAATCTTGTGATTGACCTTTGGCCCTCACAATTCATGGGAGATAGTGGTTGCCAAATCTGATCCTATTATCACTAACCCTTTTTTGAAGTAGCATGTTGAACAATAGTCATTCATATGCTTACAGCTATTAGTTCCTGCAATTGAATTGGGTGTCCTGTGGAGCCTTTTTTTTTGATAAGTTCCTATGGAGCCTTCTATTACATCAATCTATCTCATATAGGAGGTGGAAGTGGTCATGAGCCTGCACATTCTGGATTCGTGGGGGAGGGAATGCTTACAGCAGCTATTTGTGGGGATGTTTTTGCATCTCCACCAGTCGATTCGATTCTTGCTGTATGTGGCCTTATTTGTACCATTCTACCAATATTATTATCNGGGGGGGGGGGGGGGGGGGCGCCGAGCGGGGCGCAGGGAGGGATACGGCAATGACTTATTATTTACAATATGGTTGAAACCATATTGGAAAGAGTGGTGAGCTTTGTGTATGGTCTATTGATTGAAAGTGTGGTTAACTGGACGAGGATGGTCTGAATCATGGAAGTCATTAAACTTGTCTCTTTATTTAAGGTGCTTTAATACTTGTTGACAGAATTATACTGGCGATCGATTAAATTTTGGTTTGGCTGCCGAGCAAGCAAAATCTGAAGGTTATAAAGTGGAGGTATGCTTCCATTTAAATCTATACTTGAAATAATCTCATACATGGTTGGAACCCGAAAACATATATATATATAACTGTTTGTATCCTGTAGACTGTAATAGTGGGAGATGACTGTGCTTTGCCTCCACCTCGTGGCATAGCTGGGCGAAGAGGACTAGCTGGAACTATTCTCGTTCATAAGGTCCCCCCTCTCTCTCTCTCTCTCTCTCTCTCTCCATAACATGTACATATGACGAAGCTTGGTGGCATGTGCATTTGCATGGACCCTGAATAGACTCCAGACTTCTTGTATCCTTCTATTTCAGTGTCTCTCTCCCCATCTTTATATTCTTGACCCTTTATACAGATTTTTTCCTATTAATAGTCTGCTTCTTCCTTGGTTGATGACTTTCATAATATTTATTTCAACATATGCACGAGTGTTTATTAAATGAATAAAGCATAAGTATGGCGCCAACATATAATTGAAGAAGAATAATCTTTCTTGACCATGCAGTAATGAAAGAACATAAAGAAAAATTATGTTATGGTCAGTGTTGGTAAAGTGGGCAGTGCCAAGGCTGAAGTCTTACCAAAAGCAAAGCTCAATGACAAAAGCCTGCTTTTGCTGCTTTTTGCTTTGTATTGCATATGTTAGCACAGAGATCTGTCATGTATACATCTTGCGTACTTGGGCTTTGCCTTCTCTTATGAATAAAACTTCTTGATTACCTATCAGAAAAATGTTAGCACAGAGGTCAATGCCTACAGTCCTTGTCCTTTTTTTTTTTGTCACTGCTTTTTGGGTATATTTATTCAACCATGTACTTCATTTTTTATAATGACTATAAAATATCATGGTTCTATATATTTTTTAAAGCACAAGAGAATTATATAAATACTATGTTTAAGTTTTGTGTAATTAGTTGATCTTGATTGTCATGTTGCATAACAAGCTAACAAATTTAGTAATAGCCTAAATATTTTTTTGATAAGTAAATGGTAGTTTTAATAGGAATAGGCAAAGCCCAAGTACACAAGGAAGTATACAAGAGATAAAACCTATCTAGTATGCTATAAAAGAAACAAGAAAATCATGTACATTTAGGCCATTAAAATCTACAGCAATAGCCCAAAGAAATAAGGTGCTGAAAAATAAAGCTCTAAGTTCCTCTATTGTCCGTTCCTTATCTTCAAATGTCCGCTCGTTATGCTCTCGCCATAAACTCCACATGATGCAAATAGGAACCATTTTCCACATAGCTTGGATTTGTGGAACTCCACTTGGCATTACCCAACTAGCCAATAACTCTACCATTGTAGTAGGCATCACCCAGTTTAACCCTATCCGACTGAATAATTCGTTCCATAAGTCTCTAGCTGTCTCACAATGTAACAAAAGATGATCCACTGTCTCTCCAGCTTTCTTGCACATACAACACCATTCAGGAATAATTACCTGGCGCTTCTGTAGACTATCAACAGTTAGAATCTTACCCAGGGCTGCTATCCAAGTGAAAAAAAGTGCTTTGGGAGGCGCCTTATTCCTCCACAAACTTTTCCAAGGGAAATGAGAGTTTGGGACCAAAGTAAGCGACTTATAGAAGGAACGAACTGAGAAGGTTCCTTTATTTGAAGGTGTCCACCATAGCTTATCTTCACGCATACCATACAACTTCAAAGAATACACTCGGCTAAAAAAAGCCTCAAAACTATTTATTTCTCAATCTTGAGCAGCTCTACTAAAAGTGACATTCCAATGGACTAGATCCCCTGAACGAGTCATAAGATCCACCATCGAGGCTTCTTGATCGCATGCCACTCGGAAAACGGATGGGAAATCGTCCGCTAGAGCCTCCTCCCCACACCAAATGTCCCTCCAAAATTTTAAACGGGTACCTTCCCCCACCATAAATTTCATATGATGAATAAACACCCCCCACCCAAGTCTTATGTGCTTCCAAACCCCCACCCCATAGGACCCATTCCCCTCTCTAGTACACCAATCCCCCCATAACCTACCATATTTGCAATCAACCACTAATTTCCAGAGGGCTTCTGGTTCCAAATTGTATCTCCGCAGCCATTTCCCAAGTAATGCCCGATTAAAGGTTCTCAAATTCTTAATCCCCAAACCACCTGAAGGGATTGGTTTGCACACCTTATCCCAACTGACTAGGTGAAATTTGAATTTATCTCCCATCCCACTCCATAAGAAGTCACGATGAAGTTTTTCAATCTGCACTGCCCCACTAGTTGGAATTGGAAATAAAGACAGAAAATAGGTAGGTAAGTTAGAGAGAGTACTCTTGATAAGAGTCGCCCGGCCTCCTTTTGACAAATAAATTCTCTTCCACTCTGCCAATCTTTGTTCTATTTTCTCAATAACTGTATCCCAAATAGATAAAGCTCATGAAGCAGCCCCCAACGGTAGTCCCAAATAAGTTATAGGGAGAGAAGCGACCTTACACCCAAGTGTGCTAGCCAATTGCCGCGTAGTACTGACAGTCCCAACGGGCACTAACTCTGATTTATCAAAGTTCACTCTCAAGCCTGACGCTGCTTCAAACATAAGAGAAACGCCTTCAAAGCCCTAAGATGGTCTTGCTCTGCATCACAGAAAATTAGTGTCATCTGCAAATAGTAGGTGGGAAACTGAGATATGACCCCTTTGTGCATCACCTACTGAAAAACCAGCCATCAAACCATGGCTAACCACAGCCGACATCATCCTACTCAGGGCCTCCATGACGATAACGAAAAGTAGGGGGGACAGGGGATCTCCCTGTCTTAGGCCTCGAGAGCTGTTGAAAAAACCCTCTGGACTGCCATTGATCAAAACTGAGAATCTTGTCGTTGAGATGCACCATTTGATCCACATACACCATTTCTCCCCAAAGCCACATCTCTTTAGTAAATACAAGAGAAAATTCCAGTTCACATGATCATATGTTTTTTCCATATCCAGTTTACATATAATCCCTGGAGAGCCAGACTTAAGTCTACTATTTAGACATTCATTGGCTATTAAAATAGAATCCAGAATTTGACGACCCTGAAAAAAGCATTTTGTGGCTTTGAGATTAGTGAATCTATGGCCACCCCTAACCTGTTTGCAAGCACCCTGGAAATGATTTTGTATACCCCGTTTATGAGGCTAATGGGCCAAAAGTCCTTCATTTCCAACGCTCCAAGTTTCTTTGAAATCAAGGCAATAAATGTAGCATTTAGGCTTTTCTTGAATTTCCCAGCCAAGAATAGCTCCTGGAACACATTCAAAATATCCTCTTTCACCACCTCCCAACAAGTTTGAAACCACCCCAACGAGAAGCCGTCTGGGCCAGGTGCTTTATCCTTCATCTTGCGGACCACATCAAATACCTCTTCTTCCTCAAAGGAGCTTTCCAACCAAGACGCTGTCTGAGGCTCAAGGGAGTCAAAACCAAGTCCATCTAACTTTGGCCTCCAACCCTTTCCTTCTGTAAAAAGATGTTCATAGAAATTCACCACATGTTCTCGGATCTCAGGAGCCTCTGTGCAATCTCTACCATTGATTTTCAGCAACTCAATAGTATTATTTCTCCTATGAGAGTTGACCACTTTATGGAAGAATTTTGTGCTTCGATCCCCTTCTTTCAACCAAAGTGCTCTTAACTTCTGACGCCAAGAAATCTCCTCTAACGATAAAACCCTTTACAACTCTGATTCTAGCTCTGCCTTACGTGAGACTTCCTCTATAGTGAGGGCTCTATCTACAATGATCCCCTCAAGGTTTTGCAATTCCTCAATTAGAGATTTCTTTTGCTCCCTTATGTTTCCAAAAGTTTGGAAATTCCAAAGCTTTAAATCTTCCTTTAATGCTTTCAATTTGCCTGCAAGTATATAAGAGGGGGTACCATAAAACTGATAAGAAGACCACCAAATCCTTACCCTGTCCACAAAGCCTTCGCTTTAAGCCACATGTTTTCGAACTTGAAATAACAATGACCTCCTTTTATACCGCCTCCATCCAACAATATGGAAAGTGATTCGAACAAAGGCCCGACAATCTGTTCTAACATACCTCTGGATAATGACTTTCCCAATCCGGTGATATTAAGAATCTGTCCAACCGAGACCACGTCTGACTATTAGACCAGGTGAAAGGACCTTCTACTACTGGAAGATCCACCAGATTCAGGTCAAATATGCAATCCGAAAATTCCACCATGGCTGGATTTAATCGACTATTTCCAGATTGTTCAGTGGGGAACCTTACTACATTAAAATCTCCACCTATGCACCAAGGTAGGTCCCAACAACTATAGATACCAGCAAGTTCTTCCCACAACCGCCTTCTGATATTGTCAACATTCGGTCCGTGGACGCCTACAAAGGCCCACAAGAAATTATCCTCCACCATTTTAAGAGAACATGCCACTGTAAATTCCCCTACAAACTCCTCTATTTTCTCCACGACCCTTTTATCCTACATCACCAAAATACCACCCGATGGCCCATTTGAAGCCAAAAAGACCCAATCAGCGTACGGGCAACCCCACATACTCTCACTAGTTTTCCAGTCACCAGTTTCAGCTTGGTTTCTTGTAGAAAAATGATGTTTGCCTTCCATTCTTGTAACAAATTTTTTATGCGCGAGCGCTTATTAACCTCGTTCAACCCACGAACGTTCCAAGACACAATTTTAGGCGTCATAAAAAAACAATAGTCCCCTTCCCTTTGGACCTATCGCGGCTTGAACTACCTTCATTCAAAGACCACTTAAGTCTATTAAGTTCCCTCTGTTTCTTGGAATCAGATTTCTTGGACTGGGAATGACTCGCTTCAATGGCCATGAGGAGGGCCATAAATTGTTCTTCATATCCCGCACACTCCAGACCCACAACATGTTGGATATCTTTTACCTTTTGAAACAACTAATTTGCTAACTCAAATTCATTTGGTAACAAGCATTTTAGTGGAAAAGGCTCCCTTGCATCTACCTCTCCCTCCCCCCCAGTGCCCATCGGGATCACAGCTAACTCCTCATTACCCACCACAGTGCCCACCGGGATCACAACTAAGTCCTCATTAACCTCCATAAACCCCTGGGGTAGCCCCATGATTTTGTCTTCCAAAAGGTCCGCACTCCCCACGTCCCCATCCTCTGATAAAGCCTCAAGATGCTCTTCATAGCCTATCGTCGTTTTCTGTAACTTGGGAGCTTGGAAAACACTGAAAGGAGATGAGAACTCCTTAATCTCCTCTACGTGCGACGGTAAGATTTCTACCACCGTCGGCGACCTTACCTGGGTGGAGAAAGTGCCGACGACCACCGTTGGAGTTTTCTGTATAGGTCCCGTTGTCGTCGTGGATACTGCCGATGAAGCGACTGCCTGCGGCAAGGCCGCCTGAGACCTTGTTGGCGACGATGGCCTGGGCCCACCAGTCAAAGGGCCAGCTGCAGCCTGCTTCTTCATTCTCCAGACAAGGCCACCGTCTGTTGGAAGCCCTGTGGGCTGAAGCCCATCCCATGGGCCCAAGGCCCTGCCCTCTCGTTTAGAGGATGTGAAGCCCGTTTCCTGGCCTTGGCCCATGTCCCACAAAAGCCCTGCTTGCTCCAAGAGAAATTGTTCCGATTCCTGCCCCAAGACGCACCGTTTCAAGCACAACACTTTATAATCAGTTCCTTCAACTAAGTTTCGATAACGGACAGAACCTCAACAACCAATTCCTTCTTCGGGCCAACACCTCCCCTGCCATCTCCTTCCCCACGCTGATCACTTTCTGAAAGTGGAATGTCTCCAGACCTGAGCAGTCCTGCCAACTCTGTCCTCTTCGCATCACAAGGCCCCTCCGGCCGTAGAAGTGCCTCCCTGTATGATGACGGAACCGCACCAACCGACAGAACCGCACCAATTCCTTCTTTTGATGGAATAACCTAAATATATTACTATCTTGTGTTTTTAAATCTTTTTTTATTGTATATTATAATGATTTTGTTATTAGACTTTTTGTTTTAAAAAATGTGCGCTTTACTTCAAATATGTGTGTGCATGCATGATATTTGTGCATAGGCTCTAGGCAGTGTTTGTGCTTAAGTGCACCTGGTGCTATCATCTACATTGGTTATTGTATCTCTGTTATCAACATGATTATTCTAGTATTCTGTTTTTCCTGTTGGGACTCATGGCTTGTTAAATTAATTAAACAATGTTAGCAATAGGTTATTCTTTCTAATTTTTCTTGCTAAATTTGTCCTATAAATTCTTACCCATTGTGAAAGACAGGTTGCTGGAGCTGCTGCTGCTGCTGGCCTTTCGCTTGCTGATGTTGCTACTGAAGCAAAGTGCGCATCGGAAATGGTTGGAACAATGGGTGTTGCTCTATCTGTTTGCACGTTGCCTGGACAGGTTACATCAGATCGGCTGGGTCCTGGGAAAATGGAACTTGGACTTGGAATTGTAAGTTACTTTCAAGTGCACCCCTTGTCTTTGAAATATGAAGTGCGGTATATTTTCTATAATTAAATTTGTAGTATTTCTAATGGATGTAATCTAAGCTGGAGTTTTTTGTCTTTCTGAATGTATCCTTAGTCGATTAACTTTTTCTATTCACCAGCTTTTGTTTACTGGTATTTTGTACCAGTTGCTTGGTTCTAGTTATACTTGGATAATTCGATTTCTTGTTCCACTTTTACCTATCAAGCATATTTTTTTTTTTATAAGTACTTATCACATACTAAACGTGCATTCTTTACAGCATGGTGAACCTGGTGCTGCGGTAGCTGATATTCAGCCTGTGGATGTGGTGGTTTCTCATGTTCTTGATCAAATTCTCTCACCGGTAATTCAAGTATTTTATTGTCTACTTTTCTTCTAATATATAACATGCTCACTCTTACTCATTCGAAAAAAGCTTGNGGGGGGGGGGGGGGGGGGGGTTGGTCTAATTAATTTGACTGTCTTGTGAATAGCCCGAGACAAGAATATTGAAGCAGTTGTGTTGTTCCATCTTAACCATTTGTCCAGTTTCATTTGTTGTGTTTTTGTGATTGAATTTTTATGTGATTTCATTACAACTCAAATACTTACCTGAAGAAATGGAAAAAAAAATTTGTGAGATTTAGGTGATCTTTGGATTTAAGTTTTCATCAAGTGTAGAAGTGATTTTACCGATCCAAAATAAGTAAATAAACAAGTGTAGAAGTGTATATTAATAGGTGTAAAAACTTTTTTAGAGGACGTTTTGATAAGAGTTTAAAAAGTAGTGACCCATTGAAAGTATGTTTGGATGTGAAGATTTTTTAGAAGAGAAGTTTTTGGGATGATATAAGAAATAATTTTAAAATAATTATTTAAAGAAAAGAGAAACGGCACCCCCATGGTGGCTGCCACCATGGCGGTTCGATCTCGGCCGCCGTGGTGGCTTTTGGCCACCAGGAGCAGCCCAGATTGGGCTGCCCTTGTTATTGTCATGAATATATTTAAATTTTGAGATCCAAACATTATACTGTAATTGACTTTACAACTTGAGGTTCCTTTTATTTTTTTCTCAATTCCAAAAATCTTAAAGCTCATGTTTGATGTCCATTATGCAAATGTTCAATCATTGCAGGAAACGAACTATGTTCCCATTGCTCGAGGTAACAGAGTGGTGCTCATGATCAATGGGTATGTCTTTTTTATTTTCTTTTGTGCTTTGGATCAGAATTCGCCTTATCCAGTTTTATGGCACAAATCATTATTTTCACAATTAGCATCATAGTGATGATCTACATGATATCAAAGAGATATTTACGTTGTTTGTTCTCTATAGGATATTTTTCATGGTCAACAACTTATCTGATATTCCACTTTCCTCATGGCACACCCCTTGTTTTTTATAACGTTGTTCTTTCAATTGCAGGTTAGGATCCACCCCTATGATGGAACTAATGATTGCGTCTGGAAAAGCAGTGCCAAAATTGCAGCTTGAACATGGACTGGCTGTTGATAGAGTATATACTGGGTCATTCATGACATCTCTTGATATGGCAGGTTTGTTATTGCTGACAAGAGCATTCTGCCCAAACTAATAATATAGTTCTCAGCATCGGTTTTTTTGTCAGGTTTTTCAATAACCATCATGAGGGCAGATGAAACTATTTTGCAACGTCTGGATGCTGCAACTAAGGCTCCATATTGGCCTGTTGGAGTTGCTGGTCTGTGAATATGTGTTTGGACAATGCTTCCTTTCCTGAACTTCCCTAAATTTCCTTCTAGCTATGGAATTGTTATTCATGAAGATTATACAATGGTGTTTCCATGATTTATAACAAAAAACGTTCCACTTATTAGTATAAGTATCATTATCCATATGCATATATATAAACATATTATAATTCATCAAAAAAATATATATGAACATATTATACATTGGATAATGTCTCCCCTGCCTTGATTTCATTGAGCTCAGGAGTTGTCTTTACTAGCAGGTAATCATCCACCTGCCAAGATTCCTGTCCCAATGCCACCGTCCCGTTCAACAAAGAGTGATGAGGTATGCTTATTCAATTTATTGGTTAACTTTGTGGAAAATCAGGTTAAGATGCTTTATTCTTTGAGACAAGTTGCCTATTCAGCCTCTCTTTTACAATTTCTATAAATTTTTTCTGTACAAACCTGGTTTGCTTTGCTTGTCTGCCATATAAAAATGTGACATCCTTACTTCAAAATGTATGGCAATCTTATTAGTCAGTACGCCTAGACATATATGATGTAGTTGGGAAAATGTTGGGTTTGTTTTGGTGGATGATGCCATGGTATAACTTTCATTAACACCACTGATCTTCATTTTTCGGTCACATTCTGCAGCACAATTGACGTGCTTTTGATGTGCTGATGTTATTTATTTTCAGTCTCTCAATCATTTGTCTTCTGTTTATTTTTTTCCTCATCACACGACTACCTTATTAAACCCGGTTGCTGATATCTGCTTTTGATTAGTCATTAGGTCGACCACCACAACTAAACCGACAAGGCCAGATTCTTGAGGTTGCTATTGAAGCAGCAGCAAATGCAGTCATCGATCTAATGGACAGTCTGAATGATTGGGATAGCAAAGTAGGTGATGGTGACTGTGGGTCAACGGTGAGTCTAGCCTCAAAACCCTATCGATGTGTCCCTTTACTGTTTGGTACATTGAATAGAATACATTGTTCCATGTCTAATTTATCTGCTTCTGCAGATGTATAGAGGTGCAACAGCAATTCTGGAGGACATCAAAAAGTAAGTTGATGTTCACTTACTTGGACCATTTTTCTCGGTTTATCCGGAAAATCCTATTTTTTTTATAAGATCAAATTATATTAAGGCGAAATGAGGGTGTTGGCCCATTATGCAAGAAGTATACAAGAGATCCATGTAATTGGAAAAAGGAAAGTGATGTTTTGTGGAAAATCTAGAACGGGTTTTTTCTTTCGTAACTTCACTGCACATGATTGACCTATTCACCAAATTTCCATAATTGTTTGAAGAGGCTTGAAATTTCAAAAATATTTATTCAATGCACTTAAGTGGATGCCATTCAAGATACCATTGTAACATTGTTACATTAACCCCTAGGGGTTGGCTCAAGTGGTAAAGGCCTTGGGTGCAAACAATCTCTAGGGGCCATTGGATTGGGGGATTTTCCCCTTGAATTATCCAATGTGCATTTGTGGGAAACTCCTTGTTGAGGACCTGCACACCCCCGGGATTAGTCGGGATGTTGTTTCCAGGCATCCAGTGCCAATAATAATAATAATAAAAAGATACCATTGGTAAGTTTGGTGGGTGTTGCCAGGGTTGGCCCAATGTAAATTGAAGCCTAAGGCAAAAAATCTAAACAAGACTTTTATAACTTGAATATATTATAATAGTTTGGGCTTGTGCTTAATTTGATTTGTGAAACTAATATTTGTCTTCTAATGTCAATATCAGCTACTATCTCATGGAAAAGTTAACTCCAATAGGGATGATTTTCAGGTTTGAAGACATCACTTATCAAGTGAAAAGGTTTACCCATACCATTTACCCACCCTAGTTAATTGGGCCATAGGCAAACTCATTTATTTTTATAATAGGTAACAGATGATTTTATTAATAATCATAAAGTGTTTAGCCTGAGTACACAGGAACTTTACAGGTAAACTCATTTATATAACGTGTATAAACAGATAATCGTCCTGTAGGACTAAGATTAGATGGTGCCTTAATGGGTACCCCGGTGCTAAAATAACATGAAAAATTCAGTCAGATTCTCTCTCTCTCTCTCTCTCTCTCTCTCTTTGTTTGTGTGCGCCCTCTTACCCCAATCTCTCAAAACATTACTTCTCCCTCAATTTTCAAACCCCATAAACTCCCGCAATATGAAATGGACTTTGAATTTGCAACAATCAAAGTCTAAAATGGCAGCCTGTTGAAGACCATCAAGGTCCCAAAGTGGCTTGATTATGACCGAGTGTTGGGTTCCATGGCATCTTGCAATTGTTCAAGGACTCTGGTCGTAGGTGCTTTGGGTCAGACATGCAGCAAATGATCATATGAATAGCACACCTACATACAAATCTAGGAACTAGGTTTTCTGGTTGTATAATTTTCAAGTTTTTCATGGAATATGTGCGGATATGATCTCTTAGATTGTAGGAATTTATGGAATTCTAGAAAAGGGGTTGGGGGAAAAGACTAGATAATGTTTGGATTTCTGTGATATTGAATGTGTATTTTGTTTTCTGTTTTTGGATGGAAACAGAGATCCAAAAAAGTTCAGCATGTTCACTCAAGAACCACTTCTTGACTTGCTAGGTGTTATTTAGATGGTCCCTTTTCTTTTAGGAAAAATATAGGAGACACCCTGTACTTTGGGCCCTTTGGCTTTTAAGACCTGCATATTCAACTTTTTAGACTTTTAAGACCTTTACTTTGGCCATGTTTAGATGGCCTTCTGTCCACTTTTCTGTCCAATTGTTTACAGAGATCAGTTTTCAGAAAAAGAAAGAAAAAGTCTGTACATGGATCTACCTCAAACCAGGGGGCTCATTGTGGGAGGGAACTGCCCCCTGCAACCATCTCCTCCCTTGCTCAGGCTCCGAGTGGGGTCACCTTCCCCCATGCTTGCATTTATTGATTATATTGTTTTATAAGTAATGAAACTTTATTTAAAAGCTCTAAAGGGCGCAATCCTAGTACATAGGATGCATACAAAAGAAAACACCAACTGGCAAGAAGAAGAAAAGGAGTAAGTTTTTAAAATCTAGAAAACTAGTGATTAAGGGCTATGGTGAGCAGTCATCCAGTGCTGAAGAGAGTAGCTTTCAACTCCTTCACTGTCCTCTCTTGGTCTCCACAGGTACAAACATTGCATTCTTGGAATCTTGCCAAATACGCTACATTAAGCATGGGGGAACCATCCCCCAAACTTCTGAGTTTCTATGACCTCATAAGGATTATTCTGCGAACATGGCATTGGCTCCACCACTCGCTGGGACATAAACTACTCAAACCCAAAAATTTTGGATGTCATCACCCAGAAGTCCCTACCCCCCCCCCACACTATATTGATTATTTGGTTGTACTACAATGCAATGTTCAGTGGTAGCATGCATTCGCAATTATTGAATTTATAGACCACCATACATGGTTTTTATCTCCCATTAAATTCATGGTTTATCTGTTCCCAGTTATCCTCTGAATGATGCTGCAGAAACAGTGAACGAACTTGGATCATCTATTAGAAGAGTTATGGGAGGAACGAGTGGGATAATGTATTTTCCTTTATCTGAATCTTTACTTTATTAATTTTGCTAATTAGTTTCTTTCATATTAATCTGAAAATCACTCTCTCTTTGAAAAAGATATACCATATCTTTCAAGGCAGCATATACACAGTTGACAGCAAGCTCCCAGTCAGTTGTCACAGCAAAACAATGTGAGATAATCCTCCTAATGTCATAATAATCAGAGTTGCACCTTTCCTCATTGACTTTCTTGATTCAGGGGCTGAAGCACTTGAAGCTTCCATTGCTGCAGTCAGTAAATATGGTGGAGCTAGTGCTGGTTATCGCACATTGTTAGATGCCCTTATTCCAGCATCAGTAATGCTTCAGGAGGTCATTTACAAATAATCATCATCATTTGTTTTAGTCAATATGGCCTTATGGGACTAACACATTGAACTTCACATACAGAGGTTAAATGCTGGGGATGATCCTTGCACTGCTTTTGTTCTCTCTTCTGAAGCAGCATGGAATGGAGCTGAATCAACTAAGCATATGCAGGCACAGGTGACCTTGCTTCTTTCCTATTTCATTGGGCTTAACCGTTTTTGTTTAGGCATTGGATCTAATCAAAATACATGATTGTAAACAGCCTTTGAACAACAAAAGTTGCATCAGTTTTTGTTTATTTTCATGATACTCAATTAAGTTGGAAGCAATTTTCATGAATCCTGTAAGCGTCAATTTGGATCTTGGAAAGCTCTAGGGTTCAAAGAAAATGATTAAAGCAATTCATATGGGGATCATATGTAGACATCTCCTGTCCTTTCCGTTATACTTGCAAGATCCAAACCTTTAGATATTTTCTTTTCTTTTTTTTAATTGGTCTTTTTCTTTTTCTTTATTTCTTGGAAATTTATTTTTGGAAAACAATTAACAAGTTTAGGTGTTAAGGGTGTTATTCGCATGGACTCCTTCATGGTTGTGTTATAATAGGCACATATTCTGGCATAGGATGGCTCAAGCCTTAAGGCACCTATCTTAACCTTAGACCTTCATGCATGACCCTCAGCTAAGTTTGCATATAATGGTTGTTAATTGAGGTATGCTAGACTCAGTTCGGTTAAGCTTTTGGGGCTGACTGCCATCATGGTGCTTATCTTGAGGTCACTCTCAGTTGATGTCTCTAGTGAGCTTTACCAGGCTGTGAGATAGATTCATAATCACCCATGTGGTCCATGATTATGCCACGAATGCCACAGTATCAGTGTCGGCATGTTTGGCTCTTGCCAATTCTACTTGTGCCTGTGAGAACTTCTAAATATCTCTGCATGCGATTCACTGTCGATGGTCGGTCATTTTGCATTTGCTGGTCTATCCGGTGAACTATTTTAGGTGATTTATTCTCAAATAGTATGTAATACTCATGCTGCAAGAGATCATTTGTACATACACTTTCCACACTCTTACGCATTGGTATTCAAATAAATGGGGAAATCTGATGAGATGGGTTTTGTAGGCTGGCCGTTCAGCCTATATCTCCGGGGAGATCCTTGCATCAGTTCCAGATCCTGGTGCAATGGCTGTTGCTACGTGGTACAGAGCAGCAGCTGTAGCCGTTAAGGAGAAATGCGGGGCGCCGTCATGAGCCAATGTGTGCCTCCTGCAATTCCTACTCCCTTTTTAGCTGCGGGTTTGGCGGAGGTTGTAGTCATGGTTTTCCGGTAGTGTTAACTAATTAGGCTCTCCGCATATGCTTCTCGAGCATGAAGCTGAGAGAGCGAGTCTGATTTCTACATCTCAAAACTTTTTCGAGAGAGAGAGAGATGTAACTTTATTAGTTTTGGTAACATCAATTCAGAATAATATGCATTGCAATCTGAGTATGTGGTTGAACTTTCATGGTTCAAAGAAGTGATTTCTTTGATCTGTGATCATAATCATTTTTAATTATCATCTTTTCATCGCCCCTTCTTTAACAGAAATGATCATGATACGATGAAAGGATGAAAAGTGAAAACTAAAAAAAGATGCTGCATAACGTTTCATATATTTTATTGAGTTATAACCATATTCTTTATTTATTTTTAATTATTCAACCATTTAAGTAATTAAAAATATAAAAATATTTCAAATATAAAATATTTTACAAAGACAAAAATAGTAAAATGACAAAATTATAAACTAATAGTTCATTTTATACCAAATATCGAAAAGTAAAATGGAAAAGAGAAATTCTTGATTACACATAAATCTTCGGTAAAGAAGTTAACGCACCGACGTGGTTTAATGTGATGATAAACTGTGAAATTATTTTTACTGTAAAGTAGATATTATGTGATATATTAAAATATATTAGCTTATAATTTTTTTTGTATAAAATTTATGTTTAGACCTATCGTTTCTAGAAAAATAAGAAAAAAGGTAATAATTTGTATAAGTATACAAATTTTGCATAGAACTTTTGTAAAAAGTTAGATCCTGAAAAAATATGAAAAATAATAATAGAAAATTTGCCGTCTCATAATCAAAGACTTGTAGCTAATATTACTTGAGAAGAAAAATTCTTCTCATCAGTTACTATTCACTATTCTACATTTTACATCTTATAAAAAAAAATTATAGATATAAGATGTAAAAATGAATAGCAGTTGATATATATAGAAGAGTAGTACTACTCTGTCGCCTGAGTAGTACCGTTCCATTATATTGCTAGATAATTGGTTTTTTTTTAAAACAATTTTCTTTCATAATTTTTTTAAAATTTTAAAACATTTTTAAAAAAATGTAAAAAAAAATATCAATACATTAATAATTACTTTCTTAACTATTAAATAAATAAAAAAATTTAAAAAAAATTTAAAAAATAAGGCATCAAAATGATTTGACAAAATTGAATAGTCAAAGTAACATTTTCTTAAATTCCTCTACTCGAGAAAAAGAATATAATAGAGAATTCGGAGTTTCGGACCCTGACCCGATCCCGGTGGATACGGATCTCACCAAACATCGCCACGTACGGAAACAGCGTAGTTATACATCGCGGTCAACATTTACTCCCCATAGACACAAAGTAAACACACATAACTCTCTCTCTCTCTCTCTGTCTCTCTGTGTGATAATATTCAAAGACGACCAGGCCAGACTTCTTGATTCCGAGATCGATGGCGGAGCAGCTTACGGAGGAGCAGATCGCTGAGTTCAAGGAAGCCTTCAGCCTCTTCGACAAGGACGGCGATGGTATTTTCTTTATTCCTTTCTTCATTTTCTCCTCCTTCCTATGGAAGATGGGAAGTTTTTTTGCTTTGGATATGAGCTGAGAAACTTACTGGCTTATATACCTTGTATCTTTTCTTCTTGTTTTTATGTTTTGGCGGTTTTGATATTATTATTTGGACTACTCTTTTTTTTTGTTGCGATGTTGTAATATTTCGTAATTGAGCATGTTCTGAATGTCTTTTTGTGAACCTGTTAGACTCGTACTCGGACTTCAGATATTTCTCGCTTCAAGTACAATTGCCTTGTTAATATATTTCCTTGGTGAATCTCTGACCAGTGCGTGAAAATCTATTTCGGGTTTTGACATATCTGAGGTTGTATCGTGTGTTTTAACTTAATGTGATTCAAGTTAGGTTATGATTGTCGAGTTCTGCTGTTTTAGAAGCTTGTCATTTTGATGCAATTTAAAATAGTTTAACATTTAATTGACATATTTAAGTTATTCGTCAATGTTGTTGTGACTTGTCCCAAAAGTTTAAATTGATGGGAATATGTAGATTTTTTTATTTAATTTTTATGCTAATGTTCCCCCTCACGTATGGGCCAGATTTCCCCTCAATGAGTGACCCAACATGTGGAATATTTAATTAAATGAGGGTAAAGTATAAGTAAGTCAGGACTCAAACTCAAGTTCTTTGCTCTGATACCATGTGAAATCTCCACTTATCCTAAAATCTTAAGCTGATGGGAAGATGTAGAATTTATTATTTCAATTTTATCTTAACAAATGCCTTGCTTGTTAAATGATTTTTTAGAATGGTAGGTTGTACATGTGTTTAGCTTTATGCCTTGCTTGTTAAATGATCTTTTAGTATGGCAGGTTGTACATGTGTTTAGCTTTATGCCTTGCTTGTGGAGCAGATTTTGTTTTCTAAAGGGCTTCTGAAAAGCACGCAGTCATTGCTTCTTGGTGGGGCTAATCTCCAGGGGTGTTTCAGCTTTAAAAAAAACAAAAGCTACTTGCATCACGTTTCGTTAGCCAAAGATGCTCAAGTGTTTCACTAATTTTGTGGAACTGCATTTGAGAAGTGGGCCAAGAATGGCAGCTTTTAAAAGGCAGAAGCTACGTGTGTTGTGTTTAGTATACGTAATGTTTTTCAACCTTTTTTCAATGTTGTGAAGTGGCTTCTGTTTTTAGGCAGTTTTTAAGAAACAGCAAAAGCGTTTCATCTTTGTGGTTTTTTCCATGGGTGCTTGAACATTTAAAAAGTAGGAGCTACTTGCAGACCAATTTTATGTGGTTTTTGCCATTTAAGCAGTCCAAGATTTGGCCATCATTTACAACCAGGAGCTATATTTAAAAACCAATATGTTCAGTTGTAAATCTCTTAATCTTTCCTCTGAAGACGATGATGGACCTATAGATGTATACCATTGTGACATGCTGTATGTTTTGTTATCAACATTTTTATTTCCGTTGAAGCAATAATATGAGTTTGGAATGGTATTGATAGAGAGCTTTTTGCTGTCTTATTTGCTTGTAAAGGCTGCATCACTACGAAAGAGTTGGGAACAGTCATGAGATCTTTGGGACAAAATCCTACTGAAGCTGAACTGCAGGATATGATCAATGAAGTTGATGCTGATCATAATGGCACAATTGATTTCTCTGAGTTTCTGAATTTGATGGCACGGAAAATGAAGGTGAGTTCAGTTCTCTGTCCATCAATTTCCAGTTCTCAGCACTAGACTAATTTCTACAATTTAATTGGTTTCACTTCTGGCATATGAAATTTCTGTGCTAAACTACTTATTGATGTCTTTCCAATCAATGTGCTGCATGTTCATCTTATTTAGTCTGTCCATATTTGGCCAGCTGCTTAGTGGTGATGATGACTTGCTATATAACAACTCATTTGAAAATGGACTAGCATATGTGTTTGGACAATTCTGCCCATCATTCACATGGTTGATTGAAAATTACTCATCTGAGATTTTGTTTGTGAAACTCCATCATGTTGATTCATAATTATGGACTGCAACATAACTTTTATTGTCTGCTCAATTCGGCTTTTGATTTTAACTGTTTCATTGGAGCTATGGAATCTGAATTTTTGTTACATACCAAAATGAGGAAAATACAAGCGATGCAGAACACCCCAAACTAGTTTGTTTAGTCAAACATGATTGTATCAATTTCTTTTCTCCTTTCAAGGATACTGATTCTGAGGAGGAACTCAAAGAAGCTTTCAAGGTGTTTGACAAGGATCAGAATGGCTATATTTCTGCTGCAGAGGTAAATTATAACGTGAATTTGTTTCTCGCTTTGCATTGTTCTCAACATTGTTTGAGGATTATATATAATTAACAAACTATGTTAAATTTCTGCAACTGATCCTATGTGCCTTCGATTATCTTTGTTCAGCTTCGGCATGTGATGACCAATCTTGGGGAAAAGCTGACAGATGAAGAAGTGGAGGAGATGATACGAGAAGCAGATATGGACGGTGATGGTCAGGTGAATTATGAGGAGTTTGTGAGGATGATGCTTGCAAAGTGATCTTTGGCAGATGTTTCTCGTTCACAAGGTAGGGATACAAGACGTAAGTAGTTAATGTAGGACTACTGGTAGTATCTCGAGTAAGACTTTGTTGTTGTATTGTCCATAAAGTATTTGTTGGTACTGACATGGATTTGTAAACTGGCATGCTTCATTTTACTTGTTTTTTTTTCTCATATGATCGTATTAATTTACTCCGTGGCATGGCTTTGGTACTGATGTTTTTACAAAAGAAGATAATAAGAACATTAATAGCAATATACCGCTGTTGCTCTGCAAAAGTTCGTGGTGCCATAGTTATTAGAAATAGAACATCCTCATGCTGCAGCATTCAATCTTTTTGTGTAATAATTATTATAAATCCCTGCCCTTTGCTTTGTTGCTGTTTCAAGAAATTTCACACGACAAAAGATGTTTGTTTGTGTTTAAAGGAACATGCATGATGCCCTGTTTGGAACTGGAATTAGCTATGTTCTTACTGTTAGTTGATGCATTCTGTAGTACTTTTTGATACTATAGGATAAATCGCTCCAATCTCTCTCCCTGGGATTTTTTTTTTCCTCGTAATGCTGGAGATTATACTTCAATCGATGTTAAAGGAACAAATTGGCACTGTATATCTTGCCCTAATAATTTAACATGAGAGAAACAAGAGGAATGCTACTTAAAAAAGAAGAAGAAGAAGACAAAAGGAATGCTTTAAGCCACAAAGGTACTACAAAAAAGTAAACTCATAAACTAACGTGACTTCATGTGATATGTCAGATTATAAAGTTATTTTTATTGTAAAGTAGATTTAACATATCATATGAAGTTACGTTAATTTATAAGTTTATTTTTATATAATTGTTTTGCGATTGTAGCAATTTCCAATTCAAATATTTAAATTAGGACAACTCCAAGGGATTAGCCCAAGTGAATCCTAAGGGGTTGGCCCAAGAGGTAAAGGCTTTGGTCTTGGGGTATAACTCTTTTTAAGATTCAACAACTTATAGCTGCAAATAATCATTTGGAGTCACACCTCTTGATGAAAAGATAGCGATTTATCCAGTTCCGTATAGAGAAACTTTCGAGGGTGAGGTGCACTAGATCATAATTTATTCTGCAGAAGTGAGTATGAAGGACCTACCTTAAAGAGGTTTCTCGATATATATAAAAAAGGAGAAGAAGTTAAATTAGCACAAACAAAATAAAATAAAAAATTACATTTGGGCTTTAGATGACTAGCATTTGTCATTATTTTGACTTGCAACGAAATAGTTACCATTCCCGATAATAATCCACAATATTATATATACCTCTATCATTACTCAACTCAATCCTCACCAAGATTCCTAATATTTCCATCAAGATTCAGGTCGCACTTCAGTTTCCCTATGTCACATGATTTTATTATATCTTGCACTACAACATAGTCTAGCAATTCAGGCCGCCCGCCCAATAACAACTGAAAAACAAAATCCTAAAAATCATTTATAATCTAACTATACCTAATAACAAAACAATGGTGATTTGAAATTCATGTAATATTTCACCTAATAAGCATCAATCAATTGATTCATTTTAAGTTTTACCGATTTAGCATTGTTCTAAGTCATTTCGGTCGATTTAGCCATAGTTTAGTTTCACAAATCTTTCAAACCCATCTTATCTCTTCTCAACATCCAAATACTATTCAAAGATAAATATTTTTCAATTTTAAATTTTTAAAATTTCAACTTTTTCATCTAACTATTACCCATTACAATTTTCTCAAATTTTCAAACAAAAAGTAAAAAAGAATTTAACTTTTTCAAATCCCAAAACAAAAATTATATTAAAAAATTAAATTATAACATTCTTTTAACTTTATAATTTTTTTTATTCTTTTTCTCTCTCATTTTCTAAAACTCTACAAAACATCTTAGCTTGGGCCTCGTTTGGTTATATAAACGAGATGAAATGAGAAACTTGTGAATAGTAATGAGATAATTTGTGAATTAGTAGTGAAATAGTTTGAGTTAAAGATTTTTATGAAATTTTGAAAAAAGAGAGAAAAAGTCATTTCCTTCGATTTAGTCTGATTTTATCCACTCGGTTGTTCTTGACCAATTTGTTTCTATTGGGGTTCCATCCATTTCTGATTGGGTTCAGATGATCAGTACAAGATTTATTTAATCGAATTATTCACGTAATAACTAACTTAGTAATGATAGGTCCAAGCCTCAAATAGAGAAGTCTTGAACAAACTCTTTGTAAAAAAGTAAATCCCATCAATAAAGAATATATATATTTTAATATTTTTTTAAGGTGGAGTCTATTTTTCACAAGTTCTTGTATGAAAGTTGTCTATTTGGGACTTGTATCAATAATTTCTCTAAGTAATAACTAGCTAGCAATACACATAGCATCTCTTTTTCTCTCTCTAGAAGTCTTTTTCTCTCTACCCAACTTTTGGCCATCCATCCCTTTTCTCTGCCCAGAGGGGGGTTGGAGCTTCCTTCGGCTCCTCCCTCCCTCCACCTGTTTGGCCAACGCCGGAGTTGTCTATAATTTTTTCTTCTGATTTTTCCGTCCTTTATTGTCCATAGTACCAAGATGTGCCGCTCTACTACCTTCTACGACCATCACGCACCTGGCCAATAGACTCTCCAGCCTCCGTTTTGTCAAACGATAAAAAAAAAAAAAAAATTGATAAAAAGAGTGGCGTGTGAGTCTCACGTGCGACTCATACCGCGAGTGAGTTTTACGTGTGGCCGCACTAGGGAGAATCTGCCACCGTCACCCACGGCACTGTTGGGATTAGTGGATTCGGATCTCTTAGATCCAACCACCACCTTATTTCCTAGAGTCGCGCATAAACCACACGTGCCTCTACAGTTAGTTAAGGTCTTATGCCGGTGTATCGATGCATCCTTCGGTTGTTACATTCTTATGTTTTCGTTTTTCTTAATCGATGATCAAGATAAAGTGGTCATGAAAGTCTCCTACATCCAATCCAAACAAACAAGATGCAGCACACATCGATTTACTGCCACTTTTAGTCGTAGGCTTACAGTCTGTTTACCAGACTATGCTAAAACTGCTTCAAGTAACTTCTCCATAGTGAAAAATGAGTGGGAGCTAATTTTTAATTCCGGATCCCTCGTTTTTTTATTCCACTTATGTTGCATAATTACATTTGTTTGTTTTGAAATGATTATTGAGGACTTGCACCTATTGAATCTAGTATCATGTAACCACTTCGATATGTATGACCTTACTTGCTTTAAAATAATAATAATAAAAAAGAAAAAAAACTAGCTAGCTAGCTGCAGTACTCGGATTAATTGCACAACCTTATTTGCAGACGACTGACAGAATATGACTCTTTCCATAGATCTTGATCCCCTCAACCATAGACCGGACCTATTTCATTTCCCACATCCTCTATCATTGTGTCCTTGTACTAGTAGTAACAATAGTATACATAGTACAAACGTGACATTAATATTTGATCATATGAAATATACAAACAAACAAACAAAGAAAAAACCAGAAACAGCAACTTCAAATTAAGGACGATCATCACTTACGTACAGTGTTGATTCTCATTCATTGAATCCCTCCCCATTATTATTTATAATTCACGCAAGGCTCTGTAAGTTGTACAGACATGGGCTACCAGCTTTATCATGGGATATATATATATTTATATATATAAAGATGTATCAGCACTCCTCATCGATCCCATTAATTTTACCGTTTTATACTTGAAATTAAATCTTGAAAATCGGATCAAAATGTCATATATTAATATTATGATCATCCTAACCCAAATACTGCATACCCGAATTCCTGGAAAGCCAAAGTTTTGCCTAGAAAATCATGCATGTGGGAGAAACAAAAAAGAAAGAAGATTGAAAAAGAAGTAACGCAGATATGCATCTTTTCCTTAGAAAATTAGGATAAATTACAACCAAACATAAGAAGATATGAAAAAATAAAGTAGATCAATTAATAAAATTATAAACTTTCTTTCTTCTCTCTCTCTCTATGGATTGAATCCTCTCCCAGAAGTACTACTACTACTGCTGAGTGAGAGATGAGGCATTGCCAGTAGAAGCAGAAGAGGAGGATGAAGAGTTTTTGTGGTTGTGCATCCAAACTTTGAACACCTGCCTACTCACCCCGACACTTCTGCAGAACCTCTCAATCTCTTCGTCTAGATCCTTTCTCTGTAGCTTCCATCCCAGCTTCTCTGCAAAAGCCAGCATCTTCTCCTTCTGATCCTGTGTAAACTTTGTCCTGAACCTCTTCTTGCTGAAGCTGCTTCTCTCTGCAGCCTCCCCCGACTCCACTATCTCCATGACCGCCTGCCGCCCACCACCGCCGCCACTGTACTCCATGAGATCGGTTGTGGTCGTCTCGGGGTCTTGGCCGCGGCTGCTGTAGCTCAGTCCTGATCTCCCATGGTGGGTCATGGGTATGTACGTGACCTTGCGGTGGAAGTTGCGATGGCAGCCACATGCTGCGCATTGGAGGCTACCTGGCGAGGTGTCATCGAGTGTAAACTCTCCACAGCCGTCTGTGGCGTAGCTTCCGAGGCTGGCTGCATGGTTTCTCAAACACTCTCTGTATAGATCATTTGTGCTCTGATCTGCCTCCATCTGATCTCTCTCTCTCTCTCTCTCTCTCTTCCTTGGTGTATAGATATTAGATACTAGATAGGATATATGAAACTGCCCATGCTTGTCGCAATTCATAGCTTTTTATCTACTTGTGCTGTGGAGCATCATGGCTTTCATTGCTACTTTTCACCCACCCAATGCAAGTAATTGGAGTCCTTTTACAGACAGTATATATTGCAATTAAAAGGAGTAATTTTGATACATTCTTGACATTAAATAGCAATATAGGCCATGAACTTCAATTAATCTTAATTTTGATTATTTTTTTTAGTTCTATTACATACAAATCGATACGTTAATATACTATTTGCTGTGAGATTAAACGTTATAGTTATAAAAAAAAATATAATCAAAACATCAATTTTTTTTGCTAGTTGATGTTGAATTGTGCTTCTCATGTGTTAATAGCATGTTGAGTAATAAGCATATCAAATAAGTAGACTTGTAAATTAATTAATTTTTTTTCCTTAGCAAAGGCGATATCGATCGGATTAATCGTACACACATTATAAGAAAAATGAATATCTGTAACAGATTATTTGTGATGATAATGACTATTTATGACAAAAATAAACTCATTTTAACAGAAAATAATCATTTTTACAAGAAATAACTGATGACAATTAAACAATTTTCTTGTAGTGATGTACATTCTTTTTCTTTCACATTTGGGGGAAAAAAAAAACTTAGTTTTAGGTTCCCCTTTCATCTATTTACTATTTTAACAACATTATCTTGGACTAGTAAGTAATGATAGCAAAATAAGATCGTGCTTATTATTTAAGCAATATTACCTTTATAGCTAAATAAAATCGTTTTCTTAATTTAGATGGCGGCCTTTTGAAAGTTATCCTCAACAAGTAGTAAACATGATTAATTTAGCAAGAACTTTAATTTTTTATTATACATATTAATTTATATGAACAAATTTTGAGACAATGGTTGACTTTTTTTTTTTTGAAGTAAACAATGGTTGACTTTGAAATCAAAGTTCTCATCCCTAGCTAGCTAGCTAGCTAACCTTATTGTGGTATTAATGGCCTTGATCCATCGACCACTTTGGGACATATATGGGAACAATTAGTACTTCACATTATTTATATGATTTATATACACACACACGATAGATGAGAAGTGCTACTTACCGCTACAAATTATTGATCTTTCAAAAGTAAATTTACAAATTAACATGATTACTTCATATGATGCATTATAGATACTAATTTACATTAATAAAAATAATTTTATAATTTAACGTCGTACCACATTAAACTATGTCAGTATTCAGACTAATTACATTTTTTAGATCTTTTTATGATTAAAATATTTCTCATGATAGATTGATACAAGAAATAAATAAAGAAATGAATCTCATCTTTGTCAAGCAAAGGCTAGTCAATGAAATTTGTAGCCAATCCCTATATATATTATATATATAGCATCCCATCACATGGCATATATTTTTATATTTTGGAGGAGATTGAAAATGAATGAGCTTTTATTTTTATGAAGGGAATATATATAGTTGGACAGTCTCTTGGTTCATGAACCCTAGCAAGTCAATATTATCATAAATTAAATACATCTTATAAGACATGAAGGAGTTCATGTGTCCCAAACCCTAGCTAGCATGCATGACTTTCGTACGTTATATATAATATTAACAAAAAAACATTGGTTTCCATTGTCAAATAAATAAAACTATCAGCAAAGCTTCAGTACGTGGGCCCCTGAGCTGTATGGGTTTTTGCCAATAATTCACGTCGGGAATGCTGAGAAAACAAATAAAGTCTTCGGGAATTTTATTATTTATCACATACGGCCAGTCGATCACCTCGATCCCCTTTTTTATTGTTTTTTTTTTTTTTTTGGTACATTTGTGTGTTTTGTTTTTTTATTTTTTTCTTTTATCTATGAGAAATGATATTTACCGTTTAACGTGGATAAGTTTCGTGTATTTAAAAAAAAAAAATAGATAAATTTAAAACTCACATGAAAAAATATTTTTTTTAACAATGAATCTTTAAAAAAAAAAAAGTGTACAAGACTTGCACACTTTAAAAGTGCATCTAACAAACATTAGTACTCTTTGTTTTACTAAGTTTTTGTTTTAATTTGCATTTTGCCTCAGAAATTCTCTGCTTAAATCACAAGTACTTCATAAATATACACATATTTACTGATAATTACATTATACTTGGGCCAAAACCTCTGTTTCTTACTGTCATAGTACCCTACCATGCATATATATATATATATATCGTTTTGCATGTCATATAGTAGTGATGGGTACCAGTGCTACTTGCACGAAGGTTCCACTTTAACAAAAAAATAAAAATAAACATAATCTTTTTTGACTAAGCGTAATGTTAGATACAGTATTTTTAAGATATGTAAGTTCCAAGCAATACTCATTTTAAAAAAGAATGATTTGAAGTCCATCATTAAAAACTTAATATTTTTATATAAATCTCATATTTATCTATTTTTTTCAAAAGAGTGCGCGAAACTTACATAGTATTCTAAGATTGTATTATCTATTTTTTTCAAAAGAGTGCGCGAAACTTACATAGTATCCTAAGATTGTAAATATATATCATTTCTCAAATTATAAACAGTGCTCTCATTTTAATACTCTAACCGTTGATAGAGAAAACAAAATAGGTGAAAGAAGAAGCCATTGGACACGATCTTAACCATAATTGAATCTTAAGAAATTGCACATAGTAATTTTGTAATGATTTGAGTAATTACTGAAGTACAAAATATAAATTAATACAAAATAATCAAGTATGGGTTTGGTTGGTAAGTTTTCTCAATATCAAGTGTTTTTATGCCATAACATGATCATCAGAATTGTCTTGGAATGTTTTTATATTGTAGCATAAAGTAATTAAATGGTATTTGGTAAGTGTTTTGTGAAATGATTTTAATCGAAAGGTGGGGAGATTAATTACCCTCACCATGGGCATTGGGGATCTTCCACTTCACGGTGGTGAGTGCGGCCCTTGTCTCTGTCTACCATGTGAGAGAGATCATACGATTGTCTAGTAAAATCTTTTTGTCTCAATCGTACGGCTAGTGGTGGATGATATCTAAGTCTAAAGACTAGTTTGGGAATACAACTGATCTCATGTATCCTCAGATATTTTTAAATATTTTATTTCTAAACATCACTCAAATACAAAACACTTTTCAAATTCAAATCTTCAAAATTTCAAATCCCATAACAAAAATAAGAGAGCTGTTAGAGACACAAAAGGATCCCACAGAGAGATACTACACATTATGTGCCACATCTCCCTTTTTGTTTTTCTTTTTTCTTTTCTCTCTCTCTCCCCCCTCTCCTTGTGCCTCCCCTCCTTGCCCTTTCCCTCTCTCTTTCTCCCCCCTTTCCCTCCTCGTCGACGTTGTCTACCATCCCAAGGTGGTTATCGAGCCCCACAAACGGCCAAAGGACAAGCCATCAGTTCAGATCCTGCCATCCTAGCCACCACGCAAATGGTGTGCGAAATGTGGTCCCCGGCCACTAACGTGTATAGCGAGCTACCGTAGGCTCCACGCCGGCGGTGCCTTGGATCGTTTGTGTCTTTTGGCCCACCTTGAGGTGGTCCCCGACCACCATGGCCAACGCGGAGAGAGGGCAAGGGGAGAGGGCAAGGGTGGCGGCATAGGGGGGAGGAGAGAAGGAAGAGAAAAAAAAAAAGGTGGAGACGTGTCACATCAGTGTGTGATATCATTTTATGAGATTCCTTTGTGTCTATAGTGTTTTTAAAAAAATAATATTAAAAACTTATATTTTAACAATATTTTAACTTTATAAAAATTGTATTCAATTTTTTCTCTCATTTCTCAAAATTCAATAAAATATCATATATATATATATAACTCAAACCATTTTACTATTATTTACAAACTATTTCACTAATATTAATAGATCTATCATCTAAACTCATTCTTCAAACATTCTTCAATTATATATAGTGCTGTTGACTACAACTAGGCAAGGAAGGCGTCAAATATTTATGGTAAGAAAAGGTGTTGAGCTGGATGGGGATGGGGCCGGATGGATTAGAGATCATTGATCGAGCATGATCATCGTGGAGTAATGAAACTGGGTGGCGGAAATTTGCCGGAAAAGGGAGCAAAAGCTTTCCTGTTGATGTTTCAGCAAGCTGCATCGATCATGTGTTGGAACAATAATAATAATTAATAATAATGTTGATGGCTCTCAGTAGCATTGCTTTTGTTTCCTTTTCTTCCCACTTCAGTGTCTTGTCATTTTTAATATACGACATTTTGTACAGTGGAAGACTGCAAAGGGATAACAGTGATGCAAGCTGATTGAGTTAAGGCTGCAAACTCTGGCTCACGGCGGCTATTATTGGGGCCAGCAGCTCCAAACAACAAGACATTCCAAACTTTAAAATATATTGGAATTTGTAAATTAATAAAAAAACAGATAAATGAATTTTGTAACTATATAACTGTAATTATGTAAATATAATTTCATAAATTTATATAAATTCATATTATTTATTATATTTATTTGATAACAAAAATAATTTCACAATTTTATAAATTACGTCAAATCATTTCAATTTGTTAAATTAATTTGATATATTGTTTTATAATTAAAATATTTTTCTTAAAGACTAATAAATATGACATAGAAGAAAGAGAAGAGAAGAGAAGGAAATTAACCTGTTATTTTTTATTTACATTCATAAAACTTAATTAATTACCAAGTTCCTAAATAGATCATCATGGTAATCAGTAGTCTGCCATATTGGGCTATTAGCTTCATTAGGAAACCTAATATTAAAACACCTAATTAAGGAAATAAAACTCCAAAATTATAAATTTTAAGATTGAAAATCTTTTTAATGACCAAAAAAGGCATCCCCTTGTTAAGGCTTTGACACCACTTGATCATATGGCATGAAAGGTACTTATCAAAAAAAAAAAAGAAAAGAAAAGATCATATTGCACGAAAAGAGACAAAGGTCTTTGCATTATTAAATCCTATTATCAATCAAGATATTAATGAAATTTAAGTCACAAATAATTTGAAATAGATTAGTATGTGATACAGGAGGATTTGAGTAAGATGATATTGAATTGCCAGACTACATGTTGACTGTGCTGAAATACCTTGAGGTGATAGATCAGCGCAAAGAGGGCAAGAAATCATGATCTTTCCTTGATTGGGGCAGTTTTGAGCACGTTTCTGTATTTTGACCATAACTTTGGCTACAGGTATCAGAATCATGCATATGACCCCAATTTAGAAAGCTCTTTTCGGCGCGCACGTCATGGGCACCCAATAATCTCAGTATGCTTCATTTCGAGGCCAAATTCCACTATTTCGTGGATTACAGTTGTGCATATCAGATTATTCACTAAGGCAGCAGATTATTTGTGACTTCATAACGAAGGTCATTTTGGGCGAGATAAGACGTTAGCCCTGGTTTCCTCTGATTACTACTGGCTCAAACTGACCAGTGATGTGGCTCATTATGTGGAACGATGTTATGTGTGTCAGCGGTCCAATGGGATTCTCATCAATGTAGGCCTGTACTCCCCCTTACCTGTTCCTGAGGCTCCTTGGTTCGATGTCAGTATGGAATTTGTGCTAGGTTTACCCCGGACCCAATGATCTATGGATTCTATTTTAATTGTGGTTGACAAGTTTTTCAATTTGACCCATTTTATAGCTTGCAGGAAAATAATGGATGCTACTCAGATCTCTCATCTTTACTTCAAGGAGATTGTTCGTTTACATGGTGTTTTCCGATCAATCACTTCAAATCGTGACATCAAATTCATGGGCCATTTTTGGAAGAGCTTATGGGAGAAACTGGAGATAAAGTTGAATTTCAGTAGCACCTACCACCCCTAAACAGATGGCCAGAGATGACTAGACTGAGGTGGTGAATCGGAGTTTGGGCAATCTTTTGAGGAGTTTGGCTGGAACTAAGCCAAAGCAATGAGATTTGTCTCTTCTTCAAGCAGAATTCTCCTATAACAAATCTAAGAACAGAACCACACGGCTGAGTCCATTTGAGATTGTCCATGGTCAGAACCCGTCCGGTGTGCTGGACTTAGCCCTCATTCCACATGTAGGTTGTTTGAATCACATGGCGGATGAGATGACAGAACATCTTAGAGGCATCCATGATCAATTGAAGCTGGTCATCCACGAGAGCAATTCTAAGTACAAGGTTCAAATAGATAGTCATCGTCGCCAGCTTAAAGAGCAAAAGATTGGACCCTGTGAGATCCTACAGAAGATCAATGATAATGCCTACAGGTTACGCCTCCCTAGCCATTTGAAGACTTCTGATGTATTTAATATGAAACACTTGAGCCATTGTTTTGTTGACCATGATGAAGCTACTATGAACTTGAGGACGAGTTCTTTCCAACCTGGGGCGACTGATGCAGGAGGATTCAAGTCAGATGTGCTGAGTTATCAGATTGCACATTAATTGTGCTAAAATACCTTGAGGTGGTAGATCAGCGCAAAGAGGGCAGGAAATCTTGATCCTTCCTTGATCGGAGCAGTTTTGGACATTGTGAGCACCTAGCTACGCTCATTGTGCATTATTTTTTAGGCCAAATTCTATTGTTTTCCCCTTTGATTTCCTATTTTTAGCCTTTTTTTTTTTTTTTTTACCTTTTATGGTAATTTCATTTATCATTTTGGAAGTGATTCTCAACTTGACTTGGGTAAGATTTTTGGCAAATTACTTCTTTTATTACGTATTTAATTTTGGCATGATTATTGAAACTTTGCTATTTTTGGTAAAATTCTGGTACAGTCGACTTTTAGCTATTACAGCCTAGCTTGTGGGTTGATTTCCTTATGCTTGAATATTGATTTTTGAATTGAACATAAAAGGCATTTTCTCTGTGTTTTTTGACGATTTTCTTGTCTTCTTTCTTGTGAATTATCTATTAAAATTAGCCTGCAGAATAATTGCTATATTTTCCAGCGTCAATATGTATACTATTAGCAAAAGATTAGAACGCATTCATCTCATGTATCGGTGTATTATTATACATTTTTCAATTATTGAATTTGTTTATTAATCTAAGAAATCAGAATTAATTTAATAGTTGATGGAAGATGGATAATGTCACGTAATTATAGTATGTTTAGGGAAAAGAAGAAAAAGCATAGTGTGTATGTGTATATATAGAGAAAAATTATACTCATCATCCTCACACAGCACCCTTATTTTTTTTTCTCTTACCAAATATGTGTTGTATAGATTTTGACTTGAAGAATTCAATTAGTTTAAGAAGAATAAAACAAAAATAAAAAAATAAAAAATAAGTGTGGTGTGCAATGTGTGAGGATGATGAATAGCAAAATTCATATATAAATTATTTGGCTAAGAAATCTTACAATAACTAAAATCAACGGAATAAAGTCTTACTCTAAAAAATTTCGAGTAGAGAACTAATTATGAAAGAATTGTTAAAAACCCCATGTAAAAATTGTGTAACAGAAAAATGATCCTTTACTTATAGAGGGCTAAGATTTCGATTCAATCGTTGAAATGATTGACATTCGCATGGAGAGGGATTTATATTAACTGCATAAAAGAGTGATGCTATGCACAATACTTCCATTCCACTTTTATCTTATCATGTAAGATGTGTCACGTTTATCACCATTGAATGATAAAAAAATCATTTAATAAATGACCATTCAATGGTGATAAATGTTCCACATCTTACATAGTGGAATGATAATGTGGTGTATATAATTTTTTTCGTATAAAATACTGTTAACTTTTGGGATATAAAAAAAAAAAAAAAGTCAAATTGAGTAAAGTATTTATAGAAAGAGAATTGATATTTGCAGTCTTAAGCCTATGTACTCTCTTTAGAAAAAAAATGATAAATTTGAGACACATAATTTTTTTTTTTAACATTTAGCTTTACTTTAAATATTAATAACTAACTTCTTTGTTAAAAATAGAAAAAAAAAATAGGCCTTAAAAATGGGAGATATATATACATATATATCATATACATATATATAATTTATAATATACATATATATATAATTAAGTTATCTAATTAATAAAATAGTGGTAACTCCTTTCTCTGCACCCAGAGCAGAGGCTTTCTCTCATCTTGGTACGAGTTCTAGTGGAAACATGGCTGATGCCTTAGGGAAGATGTATGCTAGTCTGTCTCTTACTGAGAAAGAATCTGAAGAAGTGGTGGTGGAGATTAGTCAAGTTGAGGAAGTCATTTCTCGAGGGGAGAACTGTTTGATTATGCAGTTGTTAACCAGGAAGCATTATAACCATGAAGCGTTTAAACAAACAATGAAGAAAGTGTGGCGAATAGTGAAAGGTGTCAAGATTCGTGATCTAAGTTCTTTTTTTAGTCTGGTTGAGTTTGAGGATGTTAGGGATAAAGTAAAGGTCATCTGAGGGGGGCCCTGGACGTTTGAGAAACAATTGCTGCTCCTTAAGGAATTTGAAGGTATGTTGTAGATTAATGGGCTAAAAATTGTTCATGCTCCATTTTGGGTGAGGATTTATGATCTCCCATTGATGGCACGTAATTCTTATGTGAGTAAGTTAATTGGCAGTATGATTGGATAATTTATGGGGGTTGATTTGGATAAGGGGGAAGTAGAGTGGGGTCAGTTCATGAGACTAAAGGTGCTCTTAGACATTTCCAAACCACTCTAACGAAGGAAAAAATTGAATGTGGGGGATGAGAATTATTGTTGGGTTCGATTGGTTTATGAAAGCTTCCGGATTTTTGCTACCAATGTGGTTTATTAGATCATTCATATCGTGAATGTCAGGATTTTAATCCTGTTACTGAGGAGGTTGAGTAGATGCCATATGGAGTTTGGCTTTGGGCAAGGGTTTTATCAGTTAGACATGGGTGGAAGGCAAGTTCTGAGGTTAGGGGTGATAGGGTACGGTGGAATGAAGAGACACTGCCGCTTATGGTGGTTAAATCCACCCAGGCAACAGTTATCAAGATGGTGGAAGAGCCCGTAAACACTGTGACAATTGAGAGTCATCTTTCAGGTGGTAACGGCTCCTTAGCAGAAAGTGCGCATGATGGGAGAAAAAAATGGGTGCTGAGAATGTGGAGATGCAGTCAAATTCGGAGTCTTGAGTAGATCAAAGGAGCAATCTCTTATCCATTGATGGTGACGATAGACTTGGTCAATGACGGTTGGGAACAAAAAACACAACGGTTACAGAGAAAGTGGGGGACTTAATATATTTGAATGAGGAAGAAGGAAATCTGTTTGAGGTATCGATTGCAAAAGGATTTGTTATGGGCTTGGGCCCAGCCAATGTGATATCTAAAGCAACTATGTTGTCCAAGGGCTCACATGAAAGGAAGCCTAAATCACACTTTAGGGCACTGGTAAGGTCTACGAAACCAATTGAGAAGTGCAGCATTGATTAGATTGAAGAAGAACAACGAAGCAGCAAATGGGTAATGCATTTTTCTCTTGAAGATTTAGTTGTTAATGGGCGTAAGAGGAAGCTTATTTCTGGGAATGAAGATGAGGGGAGTTGGAGTAAGAAAATACATGTTTCAAATCCAAACCAAGAGATATCGGTGGTGGCTGTTGCACAGCCCTGCCGGATATTATGAAAATTTTAAGTTGGAATCCTCATGGGCTTGGGAACCCAAGAGGTATTCACACTCTTTGTGACCTGCTTGCGAAGGAAGATCTAGATGTGCTTTTCTTACAAGATACCCGTTTAAATTCTCTACAATGGGACTATTGTAAGTTTTATCTTGGTTATTCAAATTGCTTTGTAGTTGATTGTTTGGGTCGTAGTGGTAGTTTAGCTTTACTTTGGAAAAATGATTTTTATTTGTCTGTTATTAATTTCTCTATGCATCGTATTCACCCTGAGATATGACATAATAATGTGGAAGGGGGACAGTGCCTAATTACGGGTGTTTGCGGATATCTAGATTTGGGTAGAAAGGAGGAAGTGTGGATTTTACTAAAATTCTTGGGGTATCGTGTTGAGTGTCCTTGGTTGGTATTTGGAGATTTTAATGAAATCCTCAATCACGACGAGAAAAGTGTGAGAGACTGAGAAGTGAGAGGTTGCTGAGCCATTTCAGATCTATCTTAGAGAAAAGAAATCTTAGAGACTTAGGTTTTGCTGGGGTCCTGTTTACATGGTGTTATAGACATGAAGGTGAACGTGTTATTAGTGAGTGGTTGGATAGATTTATGGAAAATTTGAGGTGGTGTGATGCTTTTCCGAATTTGACGGTTCAACATAGAGTGGCCTCTTATTGGGATAATATCCCAGTTTGGTTAGATGCTAATAGGGGGATAGTTAGAAGGGGTGGGGACAAACCTTTTAGGTTTGAGGCTATGTGGGTGGGCGAAAAAGATTGCTCTCTTAATCAAGTGATGTGGTGTATTTCGAAGTGTGCAGCTAATTTGAGAAGATGGAATAGAAGTTCTTCTGGTCTTGTTCAAAAAGAGCTTGCTAGTGCCAAATTGAGACTAAAAAATATTCAAGAAACTGATCCAACTTGTCAGTCTATGTTACTTCATAAAAGTGCATGTGAGGATGTTCAAAAGTGGTTGGAAAGGGATGAGGTAATGTGGAAACAAAGATCCCGAGTTTTGTGGCTAAAAGAAGGGGATAGTAATACAAGATATTTTCATACAAAAGCTACAACAAAAAGGAGGAAGAACAGAATTTTACAACTGCAAGATGGTAGGGGTATTTGGAAGAGTGGGAAACCATGGATGACTTGATCGTGGGGTATTCTCATGGCCTTTTTATAGCTGCAAATCATGTTGATGTAGATGATATTTTGTTAGGGATGGAGTGCAAAGTTAATGTGCAAATGAATGAGGATTTAACTAGAGCTTATGTAGCCGACGAAGTGGAAGTTGCTATCAAGCAAATGCATCTTTTAAAAGCTCCGGGTCATGATGAAATGTCTCCAATCTTCTTCCAAATATACTAGGGGTGATAGGTAAATCAGTTATTGACTCTGTGTTGCATGCTTTGAATTCTAGAGTCTTTCCAAGGGATTTAAATCATACTTTTATTACTTTAATCCCAAAGAAGTCCGACCCTACTAAAGTAGCTGATTTTCGTCTAATTAATCTTTGCAATGTATTTTAAAAGATCATGTATAAAATTATTGCAAATAGACTAAAACAAGTTCTACCTTTGGTCATATCGGATGCACAATGTGCTTTTGTTCTAGAGAGGTAAATTACTGATAATGTTTTAGTTACCTATGAACTTTTACATTATCTTAGAAATAAGAGATATGGGAAAAAGGGTTTTATATCTCTAAAACTCAATATGAGTAAAGAGTATGATAGGGTTAAATGGAGTTTTTTAGAAAAAATAATGGAAGCTCTTGGATTTGTACAAAAGCTGATTGATATCGTTATGAAGTGTGTCTATACTGTTACATTTTCAATTCTTGTGAATGGAAGTCTAAAAGGGCCTATTATTCTAATAGAGGCCTTCGACAGGTAGATCCATTGTCTCCCCATCTATTTCTTCTCAGCATTGAACGTTTGATCAATTTATTGAAGAGGAATGAAGGTCCTGGTATGGTAGAGGGTGTTAAAATTTGTAGAGGTGCACCAAGACTTAATCATTTGTTATTTGCAGATGATAGTATGATTTTTTGTAGAGAAATGTTGTTAAAAATGAAAAGATTCAATTACTCTTTGATAATTATGAGAAGGCCTCAGATTAGTGTATTAACAAAGAGAAGACCTCAATGGTCTTTAGTAAAAATGTTAATGAGGATTTGAAAGCAGAAATTATGTAGTTTTGGAGTGGCAATACTACATAGCAATATGAGAAATATTTGGTTATCACTAATGGTTGGGAGATCAAAACAGCGTGCCTTCTCTAGTATTAAACATTGTTTGTGGCAAAAACTACAAGTTTGGAAAGGGAATATGATTTCACAAGGAGGTAGAGAAGTTTTATTAAAAGTTGTAGCTATGTCTATACCGACATACGCTATGAGTTGTTTTTTATTTCCAAAAGATTTGTGTCATGAGTTAGAAATGATGATGGCCCAATTTTGTTGGGGAAATCAAGCTCACGGAAAGGAAATTCATTGGGTTAGTTGGAATAAACTCTGTGATTCTAAGTTTTGTGGAGGTTTGGGTTTCAAGAAACTTAGTGAGTTTAACTTGGCACTTCTTGCAAAACAAAGTTAGAGGCTTCTAACAAATTAGGATTCTCTCTTCTATCGGGTTTTTAAAGCAAGATACTTTCCAAATTGTAGTTTGTTTGATTCCAAAAGTGATATTAATGCTGCTTATGTTTGGAAAGGAATTTTCAGTGCCCTTCCTTTATTAAAATCTGGTTGTATGTGGAAAGTACGGAATGGGAGGAGTGTAAGGGTCTTTCAACATCCTTGGATACTTGGTTGTCAGATAGAAGAGATTCAACAAGCAGTGGGGCAGACAAGAGATGATAATCTTTTGGTTCATGATTTAGTTGATGATAGTACAGGTTGGTGGAATATAAATGTTGTTAGAGCTCTCTTTAATCCAATGCTGGCAAATCAGATTATGAAACTTAATATTTGTTTATTTCGGGAAGACTCATGATATTGGACTTAAGAAATATGGTAATTACTTTGTTAAGAGTGGTTATAAATTGTTGCAGCTGGCTCATCTTCAGAATTTGGGTGAGGGTTCAAGAGGGGGACAGATTTCGATTTTTTGGAAGTAATGTTTATGGCATTTGAAGATTCCAAAGAAAATGAAAATTCTTGCTTGGAGGGCTTGCCAAGAAAATGTGCCTACTTTTCAGAATTTGAGAAGGAGGATTATGGATGATGATAAATGTTGTTTATGTAATCTAAGTACTGGAGATGCAGCGCATGCTTCATTTTCTTGTCCAGTAATAAATGATGTTTTTCTGCAGTATTTGCCTTCTATGAGTAGTTTTCAACCAGGCTTATCTTTTTGGGACTTGGCCATACATGTTAGAGATAAGGGTTGTGATGAAGCTTTAGCAACTTTTATTGTTATTTGTTGGGCTTTGTGGTATTGCAGAAATCATATTTGTATGAGCATGTTGAGCATTAATGTTTTAGTGCGATCAATAATGCCCTCTCCATGCAATCTGTATATAAACAGGTTCAAGTCTTTGATGAGTTTAGTATGGAAGTTACAAAAGTGATTTGTTGGTTAGCACTCCCGTCTGATTTTCTGAAATTAAATGTGGATGGTGCAACTTTCCATGATCAACACAAGGCAAGAATTGAGGTTATTATTAGAGATCATCAAGGTAGTGTGGTTACTGCTTGCATTAAATTAGAAAGAGAAGTTGCTTCTTCGGAGTTTATTGAGGCTAGTGCAATGTTGAGGGGATTACAATTTTATGCTCAATGGGGTGTTAAAAATTTGATATTGAAAATTGATTGTCTAATTCTTGTAAATGCTTTGAACTCCCAAATGGAGTATTTAACAAATTTTGCTTTACTTATTCAAGACATTCGTCGCATGCTGAGAGGCTTTTAACAGGTTCAGATTTTACATGTTAGCAAGCTAGGCAATGTGGCAGCGCACCAATTAACAAGGAATGCATGGAATGTTGAGGATATTGATATGTGGTGGGGATGTTGTCCTTCTTTTGTATCACAAGTTGCATGGCTTGATAGAAACATCTTGTAAGGACTTTTATTATTGGAATGAATGATTCATTGGCTATCAAATATATATTATATATATATAATTAAGTTTTTCTAGAATTGCACTTCTTATTAATGGAGAGGATATTTAATTATGCTCACAGAGAGAAAGATAATCAGGGTATTTTAATTTCTTCTTTGTCTTTTATCTACTAGCTAGCTAGAGTTTGTTAGTTCATTCTCTTATTGATACGTGGAGATGATCATGTCTATACCGATTCAAGTAATCTTGGTTAACACGATTATGAAAAGTGAAAACCCACTTAATTACCTGTTGTTTGGTTTTTCTTTTTCTTTTTTTTCTTTTTTTTATAAAAAGAAAAGATAAAAGAGAAGTTTTGTTATAACCCACTTTTGAGTTTTTGTTTAAATTTTAGAGTTTTTAAGGAGAGAAATAGACACATAAAATAAATTTTAAAATACTTATCAAATAAACTTTTTACCATTTTATCCAATCGTAAAAGCTACGTAAAATGAGTTTGAGAATCCTTCTTTTCATTCAATCTCTCCATGAGTTAGTTCCAACACATACTTCCCTTCCAAAGGCCAAGAATAAAGATGTTGCCCACCTTCTCCATTTAGATTAGGGGTGGGGTTGGGTACCCACACCTAGTCTGCTCGAGCCACATTTGAGGCAGGCGGGATAGTCTGCTTGCATTCAATTGGCGAACAGGCCATGAGCTCCAGCCCCCTCAAAAAAATAGGGGTGGGTGCCAAGTGGGGCACTACCCCTACCTGGATTTTACCTGTGTGCCTAGATTTATATATAAAGATGTCACCCATCTTCTCCATTTAGATTAGGGGTGGGGTTGGGTACCCACACCTAGTCTGCTCGAGCCACATTTGAGGCAGGCGGGATAATCTGCCTGCATTCAACTGGCGAACAGGCCATGAGCTCTAGCCCCCTCAAAAAAATAGGGGGTGGGTGTCAAGTGGGGCACTACCCCTACCTGGATTTTACCTGTGTGCCTAGATTTATATATATGCTATATATATTTAAACAAAATTAATGAAACGATGTCGTTTCAAATTTCGTCTTGTTTTAGATTAAAAGAAAAACGTTTCCCACCCTCGTTGTTTTGTTTTAGGTTAAAATAATTAAAAACGTTACCCCCCTTCCCCCATCGCACACACTTTTGTCTTTCTTCTCTCTCTTTTGCCTCATCCTCTCTAGCCACTCGGTTTCTCGCTATCACTGCAACTTGGTCTCTCAAATCTAAACTTTAGACTTTGTTAGACTTATAATTATAGTAGCATTTCTTATGATTGATACTATAGAAGTTCTCAATAATTCTCTCACTAGATAGTGAAACAAAACCATCTATAGAGTGACTCATTTCTTAGCCAACATTACAATCGATCCATTGATAATAGTAATAATAACAACAACAACAACAATAATAATAATAAAATGAGATAGATCGGACCATTGTGTGGTCCCAATTTCCCATCTTTATATGTCCCATTTTAATCTATCTGTAGTTGCTTATCACTTTAGTTCTTATTCCTTGGGGTAGAATTGTAAGGTTCTACAACCCTCACCTTGGTGCACCTTATCTTGCCTAAAAAACTATTTAAAAAATAAAAACTATCATGTGAGAAAGCCCATGGACTCCACGTATGCAAACTTATCTAGAGTACTCGATCGATCTTCTTGTCGGGTATCCTAAACATAACAGGCAGTATGCTATGTATTGTGCCCACATTTGAGTAGGGAGAATCAGCCTCCAATTGTCCCCTCTCTATATATGTATATATATTACCGGAGTCACGGGAGAGAAGAAGAGACGGACAGTTTTACCAAAAGCTTATTATTGAGATTTGTATATAATATGATTTATTTTTTAAAATTAAATTTTTTATTTTTGGAAAAAGGAAATAACTTCTTCTCTTAAAAAAAATTATTTTGACCATAAAATTAAATTCATAAATTGAAATGCTTAATACTCAATAATTATAATAAAATAGTTTTAAACTATTTTATTATTATTTACTATTATTTTATTATAAATATTCATAAATATTATGAGATATGCTTGACATCCCATCGCAAGCTCAAACTCCATCAGATCACACGGGCCTTCTGCATATATTGCATGTGCAGTTAATAGTACTTCAACTGAAACAAGGAGCATCTTTTGACTTCTGTGTCTGTACTTCGCTTGGAAAGCTTTATTTCGCTCCAACTCTTTAAATCAGTTGCATGAAGACAGCAAGGCCACTTGCTAGGAATGTGATATAAAGTATTAAGGTAGGATATAGTACCTAGTGGCTAGTGTTACGTACGTACATTGGTGCCGGCTAAGAGGAAACAAGGAGCATAAGAAAAGGAAAATGCTAGCTACTCAAAGTTACTTAGAGCTTAATTATTTTAATTATTTTATTTTTTACTTAATAATTAAGTAGCTATTAGTGAAGTTATGTATTTTTTTTATTTTTTCATAATAATTAAAGATATTAGAAAATCGTTAAAAAAAAATAAATAAATAAAGGCTAATAGTTCATCCAGCGATAATTGCTAAATAGTCCGCTAGCGCTGTTCATAAGAAAATTGTTGATTACAGAAACATATGCTTCTTCTTGATCTTCTTCTTAAAAAATATATATTTTTAATTTCTAATAAACCATTCATGCATCTATGTTTGAATGGAAGAAGGAAGAGAAAAAAGTTTGAAACTTGATAAAAGCACAACAAAAGCAAAAAATAATAGATTTGATGAATATTACAAGTAGTAGTACCGTGTTTTGTATTCTCTAAGTACCATGTGATTTTGTAAAGAGGTAACCGATCGAGCTATCTCATCATGATCATGAGATGCAATGGATCTAATGAAGGAAGCTTCAGTGAGCCCCTGAAGATCGAATTAAGATGATGATGATCATGTATATACAAAAATTAGCTAGAGGTGTCTTGCATGTACTTCTTTGACCTTGCTGCAATGAACAACTTCAATCTATTGCATCTTTCAGAGCGATTTCGCAATCTTGTTTCCAAACTAATTCAAGTTGGTCTCTCACCTTCTACCGACTTAAGTTTGAGGGATTTCATTTAGCTTACATGTACAACAATTCCGCAGCACTGTTAATTATGTATTTTTAGGATCTCTGGACCATATATATATAAATATGTAGGTTCATAAACCAAAAAGAAAAAGACTCTCTCTCTCTCTCTCTCTCTCTCTCTCTCTCTCTCTCTCTCTCGTTGGTTTGTGGAGCCTGGCTCAGTTTGCTCGTGCCTCGCTCGACAGATGGCTCGAGCGAAGGCTTGGCAGAGAGTTCACTCATTAGTCACTCAACAGATGACTCAAGCAAAGGCCAGATAGAGAATTCGCTCGATACGCACTCGACACGTCGCTTGAGCAAATATTGCAAGAAATTAGAAATTAGGGTTTCTGCCATATAACCCTATAAATATTTGTTTTAAACATTGTGGTCATACGATGTGAACAATAATATGTCCCAAACAGTGTACCTTGTGATTCCTCAATTAATAAAATTTTCTACAACGCCACGGACATAGGCACGTTGCCAAAGCACATAAAATTCGTGTTGTGTGATTGATTGCTTGATTATCCATCACTCATATTTGCTTTATTTCAACCATGACTATCCGACCCCCACAACAATTTTCGCTCACCTTGAACTATATTCTGCTGACAGATGGTGGGGAACCGCAGAGCTATGAGGAAACCTTTCAAGATGAAGGATGAGATGGATTCTTTGTTAAAGAATCAGACATGGGAGTTAACAGAACTCTTATCAGAGAAGAAAGTATTGCACAACAAGTAGGTGTATCGGGTGAAAATCGAGCATGATAGCAGTAAAAGATGCAATGCAAGACTTGTTGTAAAAGGCTTTCAGGAAAAAAATGGGCATTGACTACTCTGAGATCTTCTCTCCTGTGGTAAAGATCACGGCCATCAGGTTAGTACTGGCAATGGTGGCTACTGAAGATTTGCATCTTGAGCAATTAAATGTGAAAATAGTTTTTTTTCATGAGGATCTAGAAGACATCTATATACATCAGCCTGAGGGGTTTATAGTACAGGGGAAGGAGAGTTCAATTTGTAAATTGAAGAAGAGTTTGTATGGCCTAAAATAAGCTCCTAGATTGTATGTGGATGATATGCTCATTGCAGGTCCATCGTTGAAGAGATCAATAATCTGAAGAAGCAGATGTCAAAGCAGTTTGTAATGAAAGATTTAGGAGCTGCAAAACAAATCCTTGACATGAGAATTGTCAGAGATAGAGTCAAGGGCATGTTGAGACTTTCATAGCAGAATATGTGAAAATGGTACGTAGCAAATTCAATATGGACAAGGCCAAACCAGTTGGCACATCCTTGGACAGTCACTTTAGACTTAGCAAGAATCAGTCCCCCAAGTCAAAAGAGGAACACGACTACATGAGTAAGGTTCCTTATGACTAAGCTTTTGGTTCACTTTTATATGTTATATATGGTTTGCACAAGACCAGATATTGTTCATGCAGTGGGAGTTGTGAGTAGATATATGAGCAACCCAGAAAGACAATATTGGGAGACTGTGAAATGGATTCTGACATACCTGAAAAGCTTATCAAAAGTGTGCTTATGCTTCTCTGAAGAGAGTTTGGAGGTACAAGGTTATGTTGGTGCTGATTTGCCTAGAGATACCGATAGTAGAAAAAGTACCACCGGTTTTGTATACACTCTAGGTAGCACTGCCATGTCTTAGGGTTCTAACTTGCAGAAGACAGTCTTTTTGTTTACTACAGAAGCTGAGTATGTTGCCGTGTTAGAAGCTTCAAATGAGATGATTTGGCTACAGGGTTTCTTGGAGGAGTTGGGTAAGAAGAATCAGAAGGGCACTCTCTACAGTGATAGTCAGAGTGTCATATTCCTTGTCAAGAATCTTGCATTTCATTCCAGGATTCAGCATATTCAGATCAGGTATCATTTCATTCGATCCCTACTTGATGATGGCTAGTTGACACTTGAGTAGATTTGTGGAAGCAAGAATCCTGCTAATATGTTTACAAAGGGTGTTACACTTAAAAAACTGAAGTTATGTACAATTTCAGTTGGTCTTCTAGTTTGAAGACAAGGGCTATGAGTTGCAGAGGTGGAGGATATCAGTTTTTTAGGCAAATAGTGATGCATTGGCTATACCAGTCTCCAAGTGGAAGAATTGTTGGGTTAGTGGAGCCTGGCTTAGTCCACTTGAGCCTCGCTCGACAGATGGCTCGAGCGAAGGTCAAACAGAAAGTTCGCTCGTTAGTTGCTCAATAGATGGCTCGATCAAAGGCTAGACAAAGACTTTGTTCGATACGCGCTCGACACACCGCTCGAGCGAATATCGCAAGAAATTAGAAATTAGGGTTTCCGCCATGACCCTATAAATATGTGTTTAAAACATTGTGGTCGTACAATGTGCACAGTAATACGCCCCAAACAGTGTACCTTGTGATTACTCAATTAATAAAATCCTCTGCAGTACTGTGAACGTAGTTAGGCACATTGCCGAACCACAAAAAATTCGTGTCGTGTAATTGATTGCTTGATTATTTCTAGCTCATATTTGCTTTATTGTCATCATTTTCATAACATCTCTCTCTCTCTCTCTCTCTCTCTCTCTCTCTCTCTCTCTCTCTCCGGGTTGAGCAAGATCAGTTGTTCAAACCCTAGGCTTGATTATCAATCATGATGTTGTTCTAGGGACAATAACATCCAGTTCGTTTCCATGCATTGATTCGAGTCATTTGACAGTGAAATCACGAAAATACGATGGATAGTTTATGGGATTAAAAAAAATATGTTTTCTAGACTAAACATATTCGATCTGTTTGAGGAAGTTCTAACTGGCTGTCACTTGCACATCGGATGTGCATTTGGGACATCATGACCATGTCATGAGGGTATGGTATAAACGAGTTCATGAACCCAACCAAATCCGAGTATTTTTAATGTTCAGTACATGAGATCAGAAACCTAGCTAGCTACTTCGAGTACGCATCAAAGTGATTTCAACAACTAAAATAATAACATAATTAATAGCTAGAAGGTCAAACAATATGCCTAATTATGATCATTCGTACTATAGTTTATGCTCTTCTATATATAATCATATATTAATGGCATATAATTAGGTGTGATGATCAAGAACGACTTGCTAGCTAGCTTGTGTAAATAATTGCAAGAACGTCCCTCTGCAATGATTTATTACAAAATATTACTTAATCTTATCATCTATATAGATCATGACATTCGAAGAGTAAGTCAATGGAAACAAAACTGCATGCATGAGGGCAGGCTGTTTTGGAGCAGGAGCACTTAAACATGCATGGAGTTTATATATGGATCAGCTTAGTCAGTTTAGCTCCAAAATGCAGATTTCGGTTTTTAGGTTTAGGTTCTGCAGATAATTGAAAGTGAAAGTACTGCAGGGTTTGTGTAGATGCATGTGGCCGGTGACCACACAATAACAGTGTGCATCCTGCTGCAGATACATCCTTGATCCTATGGTGACAGTTCCTCCGGAGGTGTGTGAATTCGAGACATCATAATTGCTTGGCTATATTCAACATGACAATTGTGTTTCTTCATGTCAATATATTGTTAACCTCAGACAAAGTTTAGAGTGGTTTTATTGTACATGCAGCCATGTCTCGTTCTTTTTTGGTACTATTAATATTGCTGAACCGGGTTCTTAATTAATTGCATGTGTACACGAGCTTTTAGGGCATGCAGGATTTGTTTCATGCATGCACCTGACCCAGTTTTTGACAATTTCCACATGGAACACCCTCAATAATTTCTTGAGTACTGAAACACTTAAAACAGCTTACACAACCAACCAGCACAGAGATTGAGAAAGAACACTGAAATCCCAGAAGAAACATTTGTTTTTAAACTAAAATATTATGGGGCAGTACGTTGTTGTTGGTGGCCAGGAAACCAGCTGGGAAGCAAGTAAGTTCATGCATTTATTTATATCTAATCGATCGATCGTGCTTTGAAATGACTGGTTCAACACAGTACTTTGAAGGAGAAAGCTGTTGTTTGCTCATCCGACATTGGCATATATTGCTTGGCTGGAGAATCCACACCAGTCTCTGGACCTGGTTACAGAATCAAACACCAAACTGGCATTAATTTATAGGATACCTGGCCTCTAGCTGTTGCATTGCCAAGTAATTATTTTCTAGTGATCAGTACGAAGAACATTGAATTTGTTTTTGCTATAATATATATATATATAAAATAAAATAAAGGATAATACTTAATTTAGAGCTAACTTAAATAAAGGATAATAAAAATAAATCGGAAAATTATAAAATAAATTATTTCGATCAATTAGGAAAGATTGGTCGACGAGATATGAACCACAAACTATATCTTGATATACTTCTAATTTCCCTTCCCTCCACAAAGCCGGGTGGTTGAAAGACTTCTTCCCTTTCCCCGTCATCGGTTTTCAATCGCTTGTTCAATCACCAGATCTTGGGCACTGCATTTTTCATATTGATCGAGAGATATATTGGCAACTGAGGATCATTTTATTGGAATGGATACACTTGATGATATAAATCATTTGAAAATAAACGTATTTGTTCCGTAGCGAATCAGCTCTTACAAGATCAATTCAGATTAGTTCTGTTTGGTTTAGAAAATATGATTAAAATAAATATATGCGGAACAATTAGAGGCATAAATGAAGACTGACTCCATCCCGACTCCTTACAATGGCCATAAGGAACTGGAAAATCACGCATGAGGTTTTTAGTGAAGAAGGGCCAGTTAATTTTGTAAGCAACCGTGTCAGAGGAAATACGGCAAAGAAATTGAGAGAGAGAGAGAGAAGAAGAAGAAGAAGAAGAAGGGACAGTGTTGATCAGTTTTAAGAGTCAGTGCTAGCTAGTCCAGCAACCTCGTCATTCTTAAGATTTTCACTCATTTAAGTAA
>QEOT01124283.1:246845-297998 GCA_003123785.1 Pterocarya stenoptera | reverse complement strand
TAGAGGCCCATGTTCTAAACAATAAAAGTAGAGCAATGTCCCCTACCATGAGCCACAAAACTACGGTAACCTCTGCTCAAACCACCACAGCCCAGTTCTGGTCCATGCTTCAACACACACGGCAAGCTCTGTTCTAGCCAACAGAAAACAGGGCAGCCCCACGCATGACAACCACCTCCATCCTCCCCCACAATAGCCATTGTTTAACTGTAGCAGCTTGGCCACCACTGTTACTCACCAGGAAGCAAGAATCCATCATCAGAAGCCACCTAGTTGACATCCATCACCACTTTGCACAGCCCCCAAGTTGCATGGTGCGTAAAGTCTCTCTCCACATCTCCCTGTCAAGCTCTTGCTTTCTACCTCTTTTTTGCTAGCATAGACCTAGATTATAAGCTTATATATGGTGAATGTAGGTCATGGGTCAAAGGTGGTTTAATAGTTATTGGTGGAATTGAATATTACATGTAACGACTTTAGCCATATGGGTCATACAAAGTTGCATAAATCATTTAGGGTTTGATGATACTTTATGATAAAACTGTGAGAAATTTGATATTTGGATGAGGAAATATTTTAGGGTTTAATCAAATGGAGAGATTATGTGGATAAAATGGTTTGGGGAGGGATGATATTTTTGGGTTATGATATTTTTAGGCTTTAGAAAGTATAGGTAATTTAAATATTTCAAACTTTAATTACAAAATACATGCTTAATTAAAGACTTGGGTGCGATTTGGAAATTGACGCAAGTTATGTGCTTATTTTATAAGTGATGATCGGTTTTTGTTTGGTACTATTGTGAGAAAATTCATAAATGTTAAAAAGTTAAGGTAAGGGGATCTCTTATGTTAGACTTTGCTTAAAAGCAATGGATTAAGGTTGATTTATGAAAAATATATAGATTTTTTTATGACAAGAAACTTGAAACAACCTCGGGCACTTGATCCGCATTACTCATGAAATTTGAATAAAAAGATAAAAATATTTATTGTCATAACTGGTGTAGATATGAGCAAATCATTATGTTTTTAGTGGCCGTATAAAAAGAGCGAATATGAAATTTTGAAAATTTGTGCATGGTTTTGTGAAGATACTCTGGATCTGTTTTGATTATGTGAAAATGATTTGAATTTGTCCAGTACTCTGTTATTCTATCAGGTGGCATCGAAAAACCTTTGGCATGACATTCTAATTCTGTTTCTGGTTCTTATTGATATTTCTAATTTTGTTATTGTGTTGGTTCAAACATTTATATTTCTGAGTGCACCCACTTTGAAAACAAAAGAGTTTTCTATGTGGTATTTCTCGAAAATGATAAGGGGAAGATTCACTTCTGTTTCTACCCGGTTTGGTCACCGGGGATAGCACAACCCCACCACAGGGGTTAAACATGGTCTCATTTATGATATAATGTCTTTGTTTTGATATGATGATGTTCAGTTATGCTATGTCAAATGACTTTTGTATATGAATATTTCTGAAACTATCGTTCTGATATTTTGATAACGTGATATTTTGTTTTACATTCTGAAACTGAAGATGTTTTGTTCTACATTTTGTACTCTGTAAATGGCTCATGTTTACATACTGTAGGGACTATGGACACCACTTATCTCTACATTGGTATGATATTGTCCACTTTGAGCCTAAGCCCTCACGGATTTGCTCTTGGGCTTTACCCCAAAAGGCCTCATACCAATGGAGATATTTGTCCATCCTTATATAGCCATGATCCTCCCCACTTCTAGCCAATGTGGGAGTTTGGTCGTATACTCAACAATTCTCCCTTCGAACAAAGGACCACCGAGCCATCCGTCCAAACGATCATCCATCCATCCATTCTCTACCAACCAGGATTCTCCACTCCACTGCGTTGGAAGCACACGCCTTACATGGAGTACCACCTGTCTCGAGAACTTGCTTTATCCCAGATCAACTCATCTTCATCATCATGAAGAATCCAGAGCACACAGCCTGTCCAATAGAACTCATCCACGGATCCCATTGTAAGCAATCCAGGCCCCACCACCTTCGTTCGGCATTTCGAGGATTCATCCACCATGGCTAACTCCGGGGCATGGCTCTGATATCACTTGTAAGGACTATGGACACCATCTATCTCCACATTGATATGATATTGTCTACTTTGGCCCCAAGCCCTCATGGATTTGCTCTTGGGCTTTATCCCAAAAGGCTCATACCAATGGAGATATTTGTCCATCCTTATATACCCATGATCCTCCCCACTTCTAGCCAATGTGGGACTTTGGTTGTATACCCAACAAGTTTCTAAACCGAATTGCTGATTTTCTCCTGTGCTTGTCTGCTTGATAAACTGAATCTTGCCTTGAGTAAAGCTGACTTGTAACTGTTGCTGAAATTGTTATCTTCAATGCATAATGGAAAACATGAAGATCAAAAGCTAAGCGTGCTTTTGGATTGGAAGATTCGATTCAACATCATCTTGGGAATAGCTCAAGGACTTCTTTATCTTCACCAAGATTCCAGATTAAGGATTATCCATAGAGATCTGAAAACCAGCAACATTCTTCTAGATGAGGAGATGAACCCCAAAATATCTGACTTTGGCTTGGCGAGGATTGTTGGAGGCAAAGAAACTACGGACAACACGACCCAAGTAGTTGGAACTTAGTAAGTTTCTCCTAGACAGTATACTTATGGAAGCTGATCTTTCTCTACTGTATCACAATTTTCAATCTCGTAACTCCAGTTAGACAAAAGGCATACAAGTGCCAACTTTATCCATGCACTGATAATCATTGTAATGCAGCGGCTATATGTCTCCAGAGTATGCGTTAGAAGGACAATTCTCATTCAAATCTGATGTTTATTGTTTTGGCGTTGTTCTCCTTGAGATTATAAGTGGAAAGAAGAACACACGATTTTATCAGTCACAACCCATGAGCCTTATAGGATATGTAAGCATGTTGGATTTTCATATATTATTATTATTATGATTGAATTTATACTTCGTACCAACTTATTTAACAAATGTCTGAGACATGGAGATTGTGGGTGGGAAACATGGTGTTGGATTTAATGGACCAGACACTGCATGAAGTTTGCAATGCTGACTAGTTCGTGAAGTGTGCTAACATTGCACTCTTATGCGTACAAGAAGACCCAAATGACCGTCCCACCATGTCCAATATTGTTACCATGCTTGACAGTGAAACTGCGACAGTTCCAACTCCGAAAAAACCAGCTTTTCTTCCAACTCCAAGGAGAGACCTGTCTAGCACAGCTAGTTCTTCTAGTAGACTAGACACACATACGGAAATAACTCTTAGTCTAGGAGAAACAAAATAATGTATGATTCTTAGATTGTGTTGGATGTGGAGCACCCTGAAGCTTGCTCTGTGATTAGTTAGCTTTGTGGTGCACTTATTGTTGCTTGATTTGTTTAAAATTGTAGTCTGAAGCATTGTGTATTCCTCTGCTGTTCTGCTGCTTGTATACCGCTCAACTTTGGTTTTACCTAAAATTGTGCTGGAAATGTAGTACTGTACAGTTTGGAGCAGCTCTGTTTAGGTCTCACTATGATGGAATACAGGAAAAAGATGATGCTTGAAGGCTAAAGCAACTATAGTTGCAGGAAAAAATGAAGTCTTCAAGGCTCATCATCCGAGTGTAGAAGACAGCCTTGGGCATTGGAAAATTAGCTTTTTTCCATTATTGGGCCAAACCTTTATTTGAGAAGTTCTGGACTGGAATTTTTGAAACAAAGGGAATTTTGCAGGGTGTGGTCACTGTGGTGTGCAAACGAGTTTCTCCTTGACTTTATAATTTATCATTTCACTCATTCGTTTGGTTGAATCTTTTTTTTAATTGACTTTATAATTGATCCAAACCTTCACCAATGCTCTGTATAAAACCTTCTTACATTCCTTCCTCGTTTGTGGTCACAATCACATTAACCTCTTGAGGAATAGGTCATAGGCACTCCAACTGGACTAGATTGAGAATATCTGTGTCCCTAGCTGGGGTAATGTCCTTTGCTGTTTTTCACTTGTGATACCCTTTCTACACTTCTCGTGTGTCAATAATTTAGGTTGTTGATGTCTGTCTCACTCCTGACTAATCAAGAATTTTTTTTTTCTTAAATAATCGAGGGCATATGTCTAAGTGACCCATTTCTAATTTTATTAAAAAATTCTCACTTGTGGTAGAGGAATGCCGTGAAAACAAAACAAGATGGATTCGCTAGGCTGCTAGTGCAGACTGAAGCTGAAGATTGTTGTACTGTTTTGAGTCATAAGAAGGGAGATGCAGTCTGATCGACTATGGTCTAAATATGTCTTTATCATCATATTATTAAATTAACTCCAGACAATAAGTGGTAGGTTATGTTTTATGAATGGAAACCCGCGTAATCGCATCTTGAATTCTTTCCCACGTGACAGAGCGGTGGAAAAAAAGAGAGGAAACGATCAAAACCAGTGGGGGGCCACAACAAAAGCTAACAAAATCCGACAACAATCTTGACCTCCCTGGCCGATTTGCTTTCCAATAATTCAACTTAGTCTAGTAAATTACCCTTCTAAGTGCTGATGATTATTATTATTATTATTATTAGGGTGCTTTATTATACATTATTACTCTTTAAAAGCTACAACCTTTATATATGTCTGTTTGGAGCGATTGAACAATTTAAACTCCTCTGTTAATTCAAACATTCAAGGAGGATATGGTTGTATTAAAGTTCATCTAGATATGGATTTATTGCACTAATAAAACATGTCTTTTATCCTAGTGAATTAGTGATTGTAAAATCACAACTTGTCTCAAAAGTTTAATTTGATAGGAAGATGTAGATTTTATTATTTAGTTTATATTTTAACACTCCATTCACGGGTGGGCCAGACTCCCCTTTAATGGGTGGCCTAACATGTGAAATATTTAATTAAATGAGATATAATGTAGAGTCAGAATTCGAATTCAGAACTTTTGCTATGATATTATGTGAAAATATCACTTATCCTCTCAAAAACTTAACCTGATGGGAAGATATAGATTTTATTATTTATTTTATATCTTAAGAGTGATTAGTAAGAAGATAAGCTTGAGAATTGGGGCACTGTAGGACTTCGAAAGGTTAACTGTTGGTCATATTTGGCCCAGTTTTCTTCTTTCTGCTACTGCTAAATTTTTCTCCACTTTTATCTGCACATGTTTCCTCTGAGTTAATTTATTTTTCTTCGTTTGCTTAACTTCTTTGTATTTAAAACTTTAAATTCTAGATAGCGTTGCGTTTCTCATTTTTTTGTTCTGGTAATAAGCAATATAGGCCAATATGTTAACCTGACCTCTGAATAGATACTCTTTTCATTTCTATTTCTTTCCGAGCCGGGGCTGTTTAACCATTTCAAATACGCAGAACAACAATAATAACTACGGCTGGCCTGGACAATATTGTCACTGTCCTTGTGAAGTAGCCATGCATCCAGTTTTTCAAACATATTTCAACGTCCCCGTCCACCCAATAATAATTACTTTGCTTTTTGCGCTTATAAACTAATGTGTGGGGGCAGCCTTGTGGAGAACAACTTTGAGCAGTTTCTCAGAAAGCCAACAAAATGTGAATTTTGGGAACAGAACTGTGGAAATTGCATGATTAGCTACCACTGTACGCTTCCTAGTTAAGTAGAAAATTCTAACTACTTTGATTTGATCTCAATCGTAAGCAGAAGGAGAAGGAGATCAAAGACCATCATCATTACTGGGTGTGTAGAGCACATGCCGCCTACGGCCATCTCCTTGTTGTATTCATTTTTACTTTGCTCATCTTTTTTATTTTGCGCCGCAAGAGACACCATAATATTTAGCAGATCGGTAAGCGATGATCAAGAAGATACTCTTATTTCAGCAGGAAAAAGATTTGAGCTCGGGTTTTTTACTCCTAGTGAAACCTCTGACACTAGAAGATATGTTGGAATATGGTGGTACGGTTCGAGTCCGCGAACTGTTGTGTGGGTTGCCAATCGAGACAACCCGCTTTCAGGCGACGATGGTGTTTTCGCCATTGCAGAAGATGGAAATCTCATGGTGTTGGATGGAAGTGGGAAGCCTTACTGGTCGACAAACCTCGAAACTTCATCGTCTATGTACCGAACAGCAAAGCTAATGGATACTGGGAACCTGGTTGTGAGCCATGAAGAACAAGAAAATCACATGGAGATTCTCTGGCAGAGTTTTGACTACCCAGGCGATACATTTCTCCCAGGGATGAAAGTGGATGAGAATTTAATATTGACTTCATGGAAAAGTTCTGATGATCCAGCACCTGGGAACTTCACTTTCCGGCAAGATGAAGAAGGAGCGAACCAGTTCATCATCTGGAAAAGATCGTTAAGGTACTGGAAAAGTGGAGTTTCAGAGAGGATCATTAGTTCTGATGAGATGCCCACTGCTATATTTTTCTTGTTATCGAACTTTACCTCGGTCCACAATGATTCTGTGCCACATCTCACATCGTCATTATACAGTGATACGAGGCTGATAATGACATTCTCGGGCCAAATTCAGTATTTGAAATGGGATACAGAGAAGATTTGGTCATCGGTTTGGTCAGAACCAAGGGACAGATGCAGTCTTTATAATCCCTGTGGAAATTTTGCTAGCTGTAACAGTAAGAACGACATTATGTGCAAGTGTTTGCCTGGTTTCAAACCCAGCGTGCCGGAGAAATGGAGCAGTGGAGACTTTTCAGGAGGCTGCACAAGGAAGTCGATATTATGCGGCAAAAATACTCAGAGTGATACATTCCTGAGTTTGAAGATGATGAAAGTTGGAAACCCAGACTCTCAATTTAATGCCAAGAATGAACTGGAATGCAGAAAGGAGTGTCTTAATACCTGCCAGTGCCAGGCTTATTTGTATGAAGCAGCTAAAATTACACAACAGGGTGGGACTGGCAGTTCTGCATGCTGGATTTGGTCGGAGGATCTCAACAATCTTCAGGAGGAGCATGACGGTGGCCGTAACATTTATGCACGCATAGCAATTTCTGATATAGGTACCACTCTTTCAATATCTTCAAGTTATTCTTGACTTATGAGCACCAATAAAAACTTAACTGACTTGTAAACAATAACGTTTTTAATGTGGAAAACTCCCCTAATAAGGGTCCCTTGGGCTTTAATTTTGCTTAACTCTCTCAACTCTGTGAGTTATAAGATGTCTGAAAAGCTGGGGTGGCCTTCCACCCCAAAGTGCCAGTCAGGACCTTCCAATGCTGGATTTATGGGGAAATATTCCGAATGCTCTTATTTTATGCTTCCAAGGGCTGGACAAGTGAAACGCGTCATGAATTAGACAATCTTTACATAGCAGTTGAGCCCAAGCTTGTTGGATGATGTTTTCTGACTTCCAATTTCTAACTTTGCAGAATCAACAACAAGAAATTGTGAGACTTGTGGCACATATATGATTCCCTATCCCCTTAGCACTGGACAAAAATGTGGTGATCCAATGTACTTTAATTTTCACTGTAACATCTCCACAGGCCAGGTCAACTTTGAGGCACCGGGCAGAAACTACCGAGTAACGGCCATCTATCCAGAAACCCGAAAGTTTATCATCCAACTAAACGGTGCAGACAACTGTGTCAATAAGAACGCACAAGACAAAGCACTACAGCTCAACGAGTCATTACCGTTCAATGTGATCAGCTGGTGCAAGCCAGCCAACTATAGTTCTGACTTGTCATTTGAAGCTGAAGATGAAGTTGAGATTGGCTGGGATCCACCACCAGAGCCAACTTGTTCTTCACCTGCAGACTGCAAGGACTGGCCAAATTCAACTTGCAATGCAACTAGAAATGGGAAGGGAAGTTGCCTTTGCAATGAAAACTTAATATGGGATGGCTTGAGCTTGAATTGCACTCAAGGTGAGCATATATTGAGCAAAAGTATGAAATCTTGTTTATCATGTGAGTGATTTAATTTTTGGATGTGAAAGGATTAGGCCAATGCTGCTAGGGTCAGTGGCATTGCCAGAAAGAATTATGTCAAGTCAAGAATGAACAAAAGTTGGGGGTGGGGGAACAAAATACCAGTGTACTAGATTGAAACTCATTACTATTTCCTGCCTAATCGTGAGATGTCTTTCTTTCATTCTTCCAGGTGGTGATAGCAAAGATGGACGTTCAAGAGGAAAGATGTCCTTGTCTGTGATTGTTGTAATTGTTTTTACAATTGTATTTGTCCTAATTACTCTCTCCATTACTATTTTTTATATCTATTTTTGGAGAAGAAGGATGGCTAATACACAAGGTAAACTAGTAACTATAAGACATTGCTTATATTGCGAAAACGAAGAACTTCCAAGTTTTAAGAGTTCTTCAACCAAAAAGGCCCGTAACAGAGTAATACAGTTTTCTACTTGACATCAGAAAACAGGGAAGCTCCTCAGAAAAGTCCAGTGTTTCACTTGTATGACAACGAGAGACGTGTCAAGGACTTGATTGAATCAAGCAGGTTCAAAGAAAATGATGCAAAGGCCATAGATGTACCGTTTTTCGATTTGGAAAGCATACTAGCTGCTACAGATAACTTCTCAAATGCAAACAAGCTTGGCCAAGGGGGCTTTGGTCCTGTGTACAGGGTAATCTTCCTTTTTCTTGATAATTAAAATTGGATTTCAATTTGCTCCTCATTAAAAACATGGTGTCGTATTTTGGAATCCTGAATCAGGGAAAATTTCCAGGAGGACAAGAAATTGCTGTAAAGAGGCTCTCGAGTGGTTCTGGGCAAGGTCTAGAAGAATTTAAGAACGAGGTCGTGTTGATTGCCAAACTCCAACATCGGAATCTGGTTAGACTTTTGGGCTATTGTGTCAAAGGAGATGAAAAGATGTTACTCTATGAATATATGCCCAACAAAAGCTTAGACAACTTCATATTTGGTCAGTCTCTACATTTTATTTCTTTAGCATTTCATTGCATGGTAGGGTACATTGATAAATAAAGCTAACTTATAATGTTATGTAACTGGGTTGGAAAATCTTGATCTTTAAAGATCGAAAGCTATGTGTGTTGTTGAACTGGAAGATGCGGTTCAGTATCATTCTGGGAATTGCTCGAGGGCTCCTATATCTTCATCAAGATTCTAGGTTGAGGATCATTCATAGGGACTTGAAAAGCAGCAACATTCTACTAGATGAGGAAATGAACCCCAAAATCTCTGACTTTGGCCTGGCAAGGATTTTCGGAGCCAAAGAAACTGCAGCAAACACGAACAGGGTGGTCGGAACATAGTAAGTAAAGTATACATAGAGCTTAGTTCTGTATACATTGTATAACCAAAACTTCTTGCTAGAATTCTATCGCAACTTGCAATACCCATCTTTCTTTGAGAAAAAAAAAACCATATATTCACATGCCATGTTACTGATTATTTATATCTTCTGTTATGCAGTGGCTATATGTCCCCAGAGTATGCATTAGATGGGGTTTTCTCTGTCAAGTCTGATGTTTTTAGCTTCGGTGTAGTTGTGCTTGAGATTATTGGTGGAAAAAGAAACACAGGATTTTTCCAACCTGAACAAGCTTTGAGCCTTCTAGGTTATGTAAGTTTTAGTGAATATATCCCCACCCATTAACCTTATGCATAATCACTCTTAGTGACAGTAGTTCCATTTTTTAAATTGATTACAGGCATGGCATTTGTGGAAAGAAGACAAGGCTCTGGATTTAATTGACCAGACACTCCTCGAAAGCTGCAATGCAAATGAATATTTGAAGTGCCTAAATGTTGGGCTCTTATGCGTGCAAGAAGATCCAGATGATCGTCCAACCATGTCTAATGTAGTTTTCATGCTTGGCAGTGAGACTGCAACTCTGCCAAACCCTAAACAGCCAGCTTTTGTTGTTAGGCGATGTCCTTCTAGCAGAGCTTCTTCTTCTAGTAAACCTGAAACGTGCTCTTATAATGGGTTAACAGTCACTATAGAGGATGGGCGATAGCGCTGCATGGAGATTTGAATGAGTCATCTTGTACTTGTCCTGATCACCACCGCTGTGAAGTTTTAAAGGCATTAACCTCAAATTTTATATGCTAGCTGTCCCCACACTTCTTCTGGGTTACTGAGAATGTTGTGCTGGATGTAGCTCTCTTTCTGGGTGAATATTGCCGGGAATTTCACTCTTTTATTTTATTTGGAATTTACGCATCTTCATTCAATGACAGTTAGGCAGAGTAGACAAGAAAATTTTTCAGATTTTCTTGCAGACAACATTCTCCTTTTGCTTCTAAAGTGATTTATGCCCCTTTCCCAACAAAAAAAAAAAAAAAATTGCATTAATATAATTAGTTATGTCACTGCTGTTGAGCCTGTTTCCATGCTATAGCTTTTATCGAGCAGTGAGTCAAGTCGTCTGTCTGGATTTGCTTTTGAATCTAATCAAGGTCCTTAGTTCAAGAATGCTTGACTTTAGAAGAAGATCACTTCTCCTAGAAAGCAAATGTAAGACAATAATCGGGAAAGCAGCCGAAGGAAAAAAACAAAAAAATTAAGTAAAGCAGGAAAGCTGGACTGTATCGAAGGAACAAAAGTGAAATATTTGTAATGTACACGTACCACTAGAAGTACGACTTGAATCACTGCAAATCACGAGCTTACAAAGAAAGAGAGCGGATTTTGAGCATGTCACCTCCATGTTGCATGGGAATAGACGTGGATGTTAGCCTTTTGATATTGAGCAACAAAGTTCTCTCAATTGTTTCCGTTTTAGTACAAAAACAACCTCGCTTTAATTTAGTGAAAATACACAAAAATTTATTTATATATTGTGCCAAAATATATAATCATCATAAGTTGTAATGGACAACCTTTTTAATCTTTGTTTTAAAATTCAATAAGATTTATGAATTCATTGATTATATATAAAACTAAAAATCAAAAATTAAGATGAAGAAAAGGCACTCATTAAGAAAGCAAAAAGACAAGACCAGACCAGACCAGACTAGTCATCTCCTTCTATGAAGAATGAGGTTGAGTTGTCTCTTGGACATTTGTCTGTAGAGAGTATCAGCAGTAGTAAAGTCCAGAACAATCACAAAAAGAAATAATGTATTGGTGAAACTCCAAATTCATTATTTTGGTTTATGATGTAATACTTGATATGAGAACATCTCAAATATATTTGCTCATGGATGTAAGTTTCTTGATAAATGAATGATAACAGTTTCCTTTAAAAAAAATAAAAAAGACTGTATCTAGCTAATTGAGTTACTAAAATTATATGACTACTTTTCATTTAAAATTAATTTGTTTTTATTCAAAAATAATTTAATGAGGTAGCTATTGACATGGTTTTGTGGGAGCAATTAGTGCATTAAAAAGTCACAAAGGTTTATTTTCCTATTTGCTAGGAGTAATTTCTCTCCTTGCTTTTGTTGAAAAGTCCCATGTTCATTCGTTAGGTGTGGAATTTGGTGATGGCCTCTCTATCTACCAGTCTTAACTCTTTTTTATGTGATAATACTAGCCTAAGCTTTTGTGTTAGTAGTTATATTAATACAATATCACTATATATTATAATATACTATAATATATTACTATATTAAGTCTATAATACTAGTAAAAAAAAAAGGAGTCTATAATACAATTATAATATATAATATAATATACTACAATATATTATCACTATATTATTATATACTACAATATATAAATCATATGCTATTTATATATATATATATAATATACCGGAAAAATTGGACCAAATCGGAGTAGAATCGGTAAAACTGGAAGTATTGGTTTATGGGTGTAACCAGTGCGGTGTCGGTTTTTTAATTTCAAAACTGGTATATACTAGTTCGGTTTTAAAATATGTTCAAAACCGGCCCAGTTACACCCTTAGTCAAAACTCAGTTTGTTTGGTGATTTCACATCACATGTAGGCCCAATGGTGTATTTGGGGTTTCGGAAATGAGAGATTGTATATAAAGGTGAAAATAAAAACCAGTAAACTGGTAAACCGGATTGGACTGGACCAAACTGGGTTCGGTCCGATCTGGTACCAGTTCCTTTTTTCTCAAAATGGGTCAAAATTGATCTCGTTTCGATTTTTCTTTTTCTAACACCGGATTGAACGGGACCGGATCTATTCATATATATATATTAATTTCTTATATTATATAAAATATCTTTATATTATTTTTTATATTATATAAATTTTTTATATATAATATATATACTTATATATAAAATAATTTTAGATTATATGATAAATTACTAAGTAATATAATATTAAATTTTAAAATCCTATATAAATAACTATATATTATCACTATAGTCTATTTTATTAGTAGTTATACTAAAACAATATCACTATATATTATAATATACTATATAATATATCACTATATTATATATTATAATATATAACTATAGTCTATAATATAATTATAATATATATACTATATAATATATCATAAAAACTGAACCAAACTGGATCGAAATCGGTAAAATCGAAAATACAGGTTTAGAGATGTAATCGATGCAGTATTGGTTCTTTAAATCTCAAAACTGATATATACCGGTTCAATTATAAAATATGTTCAAAACCATATCGATTACACTTCAAATCTTGGTGGATTCATCTACTAGGTCCTATTTCCGCTGGCTAACTTTGGGCTTTTAGATGGAAAATCTAATACCTTCCTCTACTCTTTTAGACCTCGTTTGTATGTACAATTCATTTCTATTCATCTCATCTAATTATTATAATTATTTAAAATTTTCACACAAAAAAAATGAACAATTCAACTTTTTCAAATTCTAAAATAAAAATAATATTAAAAAAATATATTATAACAATATATTATTTAATTTTTAATTTTAATCTTAACTCATCTCATCTATAAAAACAAAGAAGCCTTAATCTCCACTAATTCCCTCCTAAATCATTGTCCATTCTGCAATTAGGGTACCTGCGCCTATAATTATTGCGAGTTTCTCTTAATTTCCCGATATTGTCTCCTGATCAAGTTATTATAATTACCCAATTTGATGAAGTCAAATGTGCGGCAAATAGACATATACAGTGGCCTTACAATATTTATAAATTATAATTGTCTACATAAATTTTTAAAACAGCATTAAATGCTTAATAAATAGGCGCACTATTTATTTAGATCCTAATTTATCATTAGAAAATGATAATATATATGTCTCATGAATTTGTTCTCTCGTTTTGATCGTTCATGTATTTATTTATTTATTTTTATTTAATAATTAAAAAAAATAAATATATTTTTTTATATTTTAAAAAAAGACAATATTTTTTTAATATGAAAAGTAAAAAAGAAAAAGAAAATAAAAAAGTGGCATTAGGCCTGGGGCACACCAGCGATGACTGCTGGGCGGTATGGTAGCTGTCCCCTTAAATCATTATATATGTAACATTCTAATTAGGAGTGAATGTGGCCTCATGATACTACAAGAATGGTATGCCCTTTTTCTTTTTCTTTTTCTTTTTCGTTTTTTTGTTTTTTAAATCTGATCTGATCATTTGACTAATCTTTTTTGATGATCCATTTCCATCAGATTTCATTAAGATCGTAATTGGCCGGAAAGGGCGGGGAAGGAACAGTTTCAAATTTTAACATATATAAGATTCTTTCTTCCACCACTTAGGAAATGGGGAAGGGCTATAACTTATGAGTAATACTACTACGTACACTCCATTCTATTTTTTTTTTTTTTATTATCATCAGTCATACTTGTAGTTAAAATCATGTCATATATTAATAAATAAAAAATAAAAATGCCTGAAGATGATAAAATTTAACATAAAATAGAATATTTATAGATAAGAGAAGCATGCATGATGCCCTCACGAAGAAATGAGGTGCACCTATTTGTTCAAGATGCTCCGATCGTCTACGCGCGTACCTAGGTAGCCTCATGCCGTGCGTACGTCCACAACCATTATCAGTGAAGAGCACTTTGTGCTTCTATTTTGTCTTTCTATTTTCGTTCTTTGGACGTCACGTGAAGAAAATTATGGGAAAAGGAGATCCCTATGCAAAGTTAACTGATGGAAATGAAGGAGTTTGGTTAAAAGCAAAGGAAAACGAAAGTGTATGAATTTAACAAAATTTTAAGCTTAATTTGGGAACAAGATAGAAATGAATCAACGAACGTCAGAGGATGATAACTTCCCTATTGATCATAACTTATATATCAACGCTCAAGATCAATGAAACTATATAAGAAATGTGACAATCATGTAATAATCTTCTCATCATGTCCTTTCCCTTTTAATTGAGACCTTTTATTTTTGAGTGCATATAATTTGGACAAGAGGTGGTGGAAAAATGACTTGTAAATGACATTCCAAACACGGCTAAATAATTTTGTGTCAAGACAAAGCTCTTAATAATTTATGAGATCAAGATCGATCCTAAAGTTTCTTTTTTAATTTTATTTTGAATTTGATTGTACCCGAAAAATAATATAGTAAAATAAATATCTCTTTTATACTTAAAAACCTCAATTAATAGAAGTGGATTTCATAAAAATAAATTCACAAACTGACATGGCTTCATGTAGTTCGTTAAATCTAATGCAACACCCCATGCCTAGGGAGTTAGTTCCCATCACCTAAAATCACATCCTAACAATACAGATACAAACACAAATATCACAAGAAGCAATTCTATTGTAATGCCTCGTACTTTGATGGGGCTGGAGAGTTACTTCCTTTCACCTTACAATCAAATCTCAGAGCACAAACATAAGCACCAAAGTCTCAATGACACATAAAACCCATTTTATTCAAAACAACTACTCCAATATAGTTAACTAAAACCCTCACCAAGCCTCAATAACATAATCAACTTCCCAAAATAGTACTTAAAGAAAATAAATAGCTTCCTAAATAAAATCTTCTTATAGGCTCTTGTAACCTTGGGCATTTATTTCACTACACTCAAATACTCTCGACCATGCTTCCTACTGTTGATGTTTAGCCGAAACATCCAAATCATCTAAAAATATTGTAGAAATAAGGGGTGAGTTATCAACAACTCAGTAAATAGAGAACATATACTAGTATGTGTTGGGTATACGACCAAAGTCCCACATTGGCTAGAAGCGGGGAGGATCATAGGTATATAAGAATAGACAAATATCTCTATTGGTATGAGGCCTTTTGAGGAAAAACCTAAGAGCAAATCCATGAGGGCTTGGGCTCAAAGTAGACAATATCATACCAATGTGAAGATAGGTGGTGTCCATAGTCCTTACAAGTGGTATCAGAGCCATGCCTCGGAGTTAGCCATAGTGGATGAATCCTCGGAATGCCGAACAAAGGTGGTGGGCCCCAGTTTGCTTACAATGGGATCCGTGGATGAACTCTATTGGATAGATGGTGTGCTCTGGATTCTTCATGACAATGAAGAGGAGTTGATCTGGGATAGAGCAAACTCTCGAGATAGGTGGTACTCCATGTAAGGCGTGTGACGCAGTGGAGTGGAGAATCTAGTAGAGAGTGGATGGATGGATGATCGTTTGAAGGGTGGCTCGGTGGTCCTTTGTTCAAGGGGAGGATTGTTGGGTATACGACCAAAGTCCCACATTGGCTAGAAGTGGGGAGGATCATGGGTATATAAGGATGGACAAATATCTCTATTAGTATGAGGCCTTTCGGGGTAAAATCCAAGAGAAAATCTATGAGGACTTGGGCCCAAAGTGGACAATATCATACCAATGTGGAGATAGATGGTGTCCATAGTCCTTGCAAATATAAATGAGTCTAAGCTTTTGTTTCGCATGTACTCGTGGAGCAAAATCTTTTCATATCCTTTTATGCAATACCCTCGAAGTCTAACAAGATTTCTATGTTGGAGTTTGGCAATCAACACGACCTCATTTTTTAATTCCTGTAAGCCCTGTCCAGAGAAACTTGAGAGTCTCTTTACAGCAATTTCTTGACCTCCTGGAAATGTGCCCTGGAACCAAGTTACCATACCCAGAATGTTACCACTTAACTAGTATTCAGGAACAAGAAATATAAATCAATGTTTATGAAATTACCTTATAAACAAGCCCATAGCCCCCCTATCCAAGTTTATTTTCATCTGAGAAGCTATCTGTAGCAGTTAGTATGCTTTCCATGTCAAAAAAAGGGACATCTATGCCTTCATCTTCTTCTTTGATCTCACTCAAGTCAATCAAATCTTTGACATGTCTCTCACTGTGTAATGTGTGAAGTGCTCGGTTTCTTTTATTACTTCCGCTGTTTGCTGTGTTCCGAAGACAATCATGCTTATTAGTTAAGCTACATAAAAGAACTAACTGGTTTTATTTTGATTTAAATGGACAGAACTAGAGATTTCCTATAGCACAAATCAATTACCTTGTGTCTTGGAAATATTTTTTCCATATATATATGCCTATAATGATACATGTGAGAGCAATCACACATGCTAAAGTTGACACAACAATCAGAAGCAATTTCACCTTGCTTTCTAAAGGCTCTCCCAAAGGCTTAGGAGAAGCACCTTGTACAGGAGGAGAATCAATTTCTACATGGAAGAAAGAAAAATTAGTGTCTAATTATCGTAATTATCATAATTGATTAAAACAATAAAATGATTTGAGTAGGACAGCTCCCCTATTGCAAATTTGCTATACCATCACTTTGATCTTATTCTTTTTTCACTAGCACAACAACAATACTCTGTAAGATGCATATAAAATAGTGTCCTAACTAACCTTTGGTACATGTTAGATTTGAACCATCCCATTGGAAGTTTCAATTGCAAAGGCAACGCTTTCCATATCTTGTTGGATTGCAAGTTGATTGTGGCCAATTCTTGCAGTCTGCCAAAGAAGAATAGGATGGTTCCCCTGGTGGCTCCCAACTAATCTCCACTTCATCTTCAACTTCCGAACTAAACTTGCCCGAACCATCATCACTCACATAAAATGGCAATGACATATTGAGCTGTGGATATCGTCATGGATTTTTATCTTTAGGACGGATGAAAAAGTTTCGCGTACTTGGATTGATACGAGTTACAGGATAGTTGCCGCTGGGAGCGTTGAAGCTGACCTGGCCAGAGGACATGTTGCAGTAAAAATTGAGGTACATTGTATCACCACAATTTAGACTGGTGCTCAACGGATAGGGGATCATGTTTTTGCCACAAGGCTCACAATTCCTTGCAACTGTTTCTACAGATGTATGGAGCATGAAATAGTAATTATTCACTAAAAAATGAACTTTAGCCCACCTAGTGTTATAAACATGTCTAGATTATTATAGGTAGCTAGCTGCTTGAAATATAACTACTTGTGTAAACACACTGGCAGCCCAAGGGGAACAGGTGATTATGAGCAAACAAGGTTTAACTTTCAATTTTCTCCCAAAAATTTACATCGAACTATGGATTTCGAGGGTAACTTAATGTCATAATCAAGCATAATATAGAGACTAGTGCCATACATTTAAAAAATAATTAAAATAAAAAAATCTTTCCTAAGGATGAATTGAAAAAATATATAACTTTGCTAATACTCGCTTTCTTAATCATTAAGTAAAATAATAAATAAATAAAAAATAAATACAAAAAGAGTAATAAATGGATAGTAGTAGGATATTAACCCTCTCATTATTTTTCCAAAATATCCTTTGCCACAGCAGCCAAATCAGATTATTCCAGCATATTCAAATATGTGAAAGGAGTACCTCTATTAGATTCAGCTACGCAGACGAAGAGGTCACGACCATGTGTGTACTCCTCTTGAAGATAATGCTTATCTTCCGTCCAAATTGCGCGGTTAGTAGTATCGATTCGGCCTTTCCTGTCTCCATTATATGTATATGAGTAAGCCTGGCACCGGGGGCTGACAAGGCACAACTGTTTGCATTCGTCTTCATCTTCTACCAACTCCTTTTTATCTGGGTCAGTCACTTTCATCATCTTTAAGCTCAAGAAGTTGTCTCTGGGGCTGAGTGCTGTCGAAATTTTGGTACACCCACCAGAAAAATGTCTAGCTTTCCAATCCTCCGGACAACTAGGCTTGAACCCCGGCAAACATTTGCATACTAACCTATTGTTAATACAGTTCTGCTGGGTACAAGCGGGACGTGCAAGCGGCAGGTAAGCAGTTGATTACTGGGTAATAAAAAAAATAAAACAGAAAGCACAAAAGAAAAATTCAAAAAAGAAAAATTAAGACGTCTCTCTTTTTCTCTCTCTTTTTTCTTCCCATGGCCGGAGTTTGCAACATTCATTGATTCTTCCGTAGCACTTCCCAGAAGTGATTCTAAAGGAAGCTGAATGAAATGAGAATTTTGAGGGATTCAACTGAAATGAGACAAGTTGGTAGAATTAGAAGACGTAATCTTTTTCACCTTCTTCCATTCTCAAATTACTCATTTACAGTCATGGTGCTAATCTTTTTCTTCATCTTTTGTACTTCGACAATTTCATTTTCCCAACGCTCAGACTCCTTTAAGGATTTCTCTTCTGCTTATTTAATTCCACCAACAGTGCATCAAATTTTGACTTGTACTGAGGAGTGACTATGTCTACATACTTGGGGATTTCTATGCTGTCATAAGCCTCTTTGTACATATCCACCAAGCGAGACCCATTCATTTTCTGTAATATTCCCAATCTATGGGCTTTGGTTCTTGGTTGAACTTGGTCTGAAGGGTGGAGTTGACCTCATCAAAGGCGCAACTAAGAGTTGCGAACTCTTTCCGAGGAGGAGAGTCTGAGGCAGAGGCGGCTTAGGAAGTGTGAACCAGAGGAGCCCGGGGAGGAGGACATGGGCTGGAGGAGGCAGCCTGCTTCATGAGGCTGTTGCGGATTGAGACCTCATAGCTGGAGTTGGCGGCCGAAGCCAAGGTGGGAGACCCGACTGCGGCGGTGGAGGATAGAAGCAGATCTTTCAAGGAGGTGTAGGCTATAGAAGACTTGAGGGAGGACAAGAGATCAAAGTCCAGCACCGACGCGATGCCGTTTTGGTACGGGAGCCGTTGGAGCAATGAAGCGGCTTCGCAGTGCTTTTGGGGAGAGAGAGCTTTACGAGAAGCTCCGCTGGTGTAGCGATCGAGTTCCAGCGCCGTAGAGTCGAAGATCGTAGAGGCAGTGGCACTGGTTTCAACGCGGCAGAGTCGTCCATAGAGGTTGAGAGGGAGATTGATGATACCTCTTCGCAGAGGCTTAAGGTGTAGGCTATGGACATACGTTGTCTGTGTGTTTCCTTAAACGAAATGGAGAGAGTCAAAGAGAGAGAGGGAGAGGTCGGTTGGAAGAGGGAGGGATTTAAACTAAAAATTTTGAAGGAGAGATGGAACGAAATTAAAAGAGAGGGGAAAAAAAATACTTACACGGCTACGCCGTTTGCAAGCCGTTTACAACAGGCACTTGCAAATAGCATTTTTCTTGTTCAGTATATTGCAGCTGCCAAATTTTTCGCATCCATCGTAAATGCTACACTGGTTTTTCGGTACCCACAACATCAAAGATTGAGAATACCAGTACTGTAACTGCCCTGAGTAATCCATCAACAACCTTGATTCTTGGATCAAGGGGTCAGAATTGTCGAAATATGATAGTAACTTATCTATGGCATCAGGCATCTCATCCGAACTAAGGAACTCACTTTTACTTACCCAGTACTCATCCCAATGTTTTGAAACAACATACCGATCCCTTTCTTGTAGCTTAAACTTGAAAGCCCCAGTTCCCGGGGTTATCCCTTCCTATCCACGAAGCCAACTCTAGGTCTTCCACCATTTTCTCACCTGGAAGAAACGTATCAGATGGATATTTGAAGCTCTCCCACAGATAAGCCATGCTGCTATTAACAACATGATCGGTTAAGACCAGGTTTCTAGAATCCATGAGTTTCACATCCCGATTTTTAGAGGGGGTTCTACGGATAGTAGTAGTAGACCAGTAAACATTCCTAGTGCCATTGGTGTCCGATACCCTGAGGTTTCCATCTTCGTCAGTTTCGAAAACCCCAGTGGAACTCTCCGGTATCAGGTTGTCACGGTTGGCAACCCACACAACAGTTTGATCTGGCCAACTATGATACCATATCTCGACGAACCTCACGCCAGTAGAGTTTCCCATAGGGGTAAAGAATCCGAGTTCAAACTTCCCTCCAGCGGAGATAAGAGTTGTTCCATTGTCTGTAATCTTCTCGTCGAGCTTCAAAATGTCTCTAGCCTCGGAATATGGAGCAGGGGAACACAAGAAGTACACGTACAAAAAGAAGACGATGTAAGACAGCAATCGTTTAACATTTTTACGAAGAAAGTAGCTGGGAGTTGAAACTGGAATTCTCGTTGTGATTTGAAACATACTGAAGTTGCTTATCATCTAGTTGACAAAGCTTCTGCCTAACACCGTTCTTTCTTCCCAACCAAGCAGCAAGCAATAATTGGACAATTTTTGGATGTCCGATTCCTGTACTATATAATATATTATTTTTATTTATTTATATGATTTACGTTAGTTTTATTTTATAATAAAAAATAATTTTACAATTTAATTTACCATACTAAATCAAATCAATTTGTTTATTTATTTTTATTAAATTTATTTATGAAGAAAGTATTGCTTTTTTTTCTTTTTTTTCTTTTTTTTTTTTTAAGTTTTTAAATTAAAAATAATTTTAAAATTTTATCTATCATTTCTATTAATCTTGTACAAGGAACAACCCTACACTTATCTATCATTTTACTTTAAATGAATGGTATATATTTAATGAACAGATTTCGACATCATCAATCTGTTTAGCAAAATCATATCAGCAAACAAATTACAAACTTGCATATTTAAAGGGAAGTTTAATTTAGAGCATGCAGGCCGGTCAACGTCATCACATGTGGCCTGCCTGCCTTTGACAACCAATTAACCTCCATTTCATCTTTTATAATATTGGTCCACACAACAATGGCTTTTACTTATGTGTCCCATACTTTTTTTTTTTTTTTTTATAACAAAACAATCTTCATTCATATGAAAAACATAACTACAAAGCATCATGCTCAATGATATTGGAAACCTCTGCAGGGAAAGAGTCCCACCATACCATTAAGTCATGAAGATGCCAAGCATACTTTGCCAAACAATCAGCAGCAGCATTGGCCGTACGGCCTCTATGCTGTAATAAAACTTTAGGAAATCTCAATAATAAATTCCTAATTTCAAGAACTAAACTTCCCCAAATAGACATAGATTCCTCCCCTTTTAAAAGCTCTTGCACAACCAAGAGAGCATCACTTTCCACTTGAAGATCATGAATTCCCAAAAGTACACATAACTGCAAGCCCCTGAGTAATGCCAGAAATTCCACTTCCATAGGATCAATGATCTCATGCTCGGGCTTACTAGCTGTAAAAAGCACCTTCCCATTTTCATCCCGGAGTATCATCCCCACACCAGATCTGCCTTGATCATGAAATAGAGCTCCATCCACATTTAACTTTAGGCTACCCACAGGTGGGTGGATCCAACCACAGTGAGGTTTAGAACCAAGTTTCACATCTGCTGCAACATCCTCAAACTCCTTTGCCACTGAGAGGGCATGATCTACTGCTTGTGCTGGACAAATCCTTTTGTTCTCAAATATTAATTGGTTTCTGCTATACCAAATTCTCCAAGCACACTGAGACTTGGAGATCAGATCAGGTAGAATGCGTTTAAGTCGATTTGCTAATACTTTAGACACTAGTTTATAAACCACATTACAGAGGCTTACTGGTCTAAAATCAGAAACCAACTCAGCTTTCTTTCTTTTTTGGTATTAAGGTGACAAAAGTATGATTGAGTTGAGTAGGAAATGTACCACTGTTAAGAGCCTGTAAAACAGCTTCTGTAACATCCTTACCCACAATAGACCAATACTTTTGATAAAACAAAGGAGCCATACCATCTGGTCCAGGTGCTTTGTTAGGATGCATTTCCTTGAGGGCTATTTCTACTTCTTCAGCAGCAAACTCCTTGTCAAGCTCTTCTTTCATCTCAATAGTAACCCTGCCTTCCATACTATCAAGAAACTGCATATTACCTCTCGCATCTGAAGCAGTAAAAATATTTTGAAAATAATCAAGGATCACTTTATCTTTGGCTTCATCCTCTTGCCAATTCCCTGAGGAATCACGTATCCCCATAATCAAATTTCTAGCCCTTCTCTGTGAAGCTTTATGGTGAAAAAAAGAAGTATTCTTATCACCATCTATTAACCATAAAACTCGTGACCTCTGTCGCCACATAATTTCACCCCTTTGTAACCACTTATGCACCTCTGCTACAGTATATATATTTACAGCTACTTGTGCATGGCAAAAACAAAACATCAGAATTGAAAATAGAAGAGAGACAGCCGTGTCAAACTGGCTTCTACACTTTTTATTGCTCATTTAATACTGTCCAAAATATTTTTATGGATGATAATAAATCTTGATATATGTATCTCTCACTCGAAGCTTTTAAGTTGGTGTTCGAACTTGAGGTACCTTATCCCAACATATGCAAATAACACCCATAATAGATATACATGAATGACTACTTAATGGCCACGAGTCACCTACATTAATCTGATAATTAAGGAAACTACAGTACTACAAAAACAAAAATTAAAATGCTTGGAGTTTCAAACGAAGGGGTAATAGATCAAAATTACAGTCAACATTAATTGTTACAAGGGAAAAACATTACGCTGGGAGAGACGAAAAATAGCCCCTCCTTTTCTGTATGAGTACCACAACATGAAGTGCTAGAAACTTGGATACGCCCGGAAAGAGAAATTAAAAAAAGAGTCTTGAGAATCTTGAGTATCAACGACCTTCTTCTAGGTTAACCGTTAACTCATTAAGATCTCGGTTGTTTTCACAATTCTTCACAATTCATCTTATCTCATCTCATCTAATCATTACAATTTTATCAAATTTTTATACAAAATAAAATAAATAATTCAACTTTTTCAAATTTTAAAATAAAAATAATATTAAAAATATATATTTTAACAATATTTTATTCAATTTTTAATTTTAATTTCAACTCATCGCATGTCATCTGTAAAAACAAATGAGGTTAAATCTCTCTAGTTTACCAGAAGAAAGAAGTTGTGCCAGAAAAGGATCTCCTTACGGCATAGGCTGGTTGTAAGGAACAGAGGCCCTTTTTGATTGATTCATACAGAACAAAGGCTAAAGAATGCCACAACACAAAAATAGTGACAATAATGGAATCACGTAAAGCAATCATTACACTTTTTGCATGGTTGGGTACACAAAGTTCGTTCTGTTTCCTTTTTCTTATAAATTATTTAGCCTTTTAACATGCACCTTCTAAAAAGAAAAATGTGGAAAATTATTCTCCTACCTTTTATATTTGTGAACGGTCCCTGCACTCTCCTCTTTTTCTTTTGCTTTCTTTTATCCACAAATATTTGTAAAACGGCCTCTGCCCTTGTAGGTTGTTCTTTTTTTTTTTTTTTTTTATCTTTTTTTGGTTTGGAAAAATCTACTCGCCCCGTTCTTAGGTCCCGTTGTGTTATCCCGCTTTATGTGGAAATGAATTTATTCATTTTAAACACACAAAGTCCCAAAGATCTTATTATTCTCCCGCGCTGGGTTTTGCACATTTTCTCTCTACCCCGTGAGCCCATCGATCCCGTGAGCCCCAGGGTTCATCTCCGACAGAATCTCCGGACCACAGCTCCATCTCCGGCCTCATCTCTGCACGTTTTTTTTTCCTCCCAGACCTACCATCATCATCACAGACTAGGGAGGCTGAAATGTTGTAATCTCAATTTCCCTCCCTTCTAACTTTTTTTCTTGCTTTGTCTGGACCTTAGGTTCTTTGTAATCGACTCCGCAGAATGTCAAGCCATAATATGCCCAACCTAATTAATCAAAACAAGCTTTCTCACATAGCAGTTTAAAAGAACACAAAACAATCAGAAATCTTTAACCCCCGCATGGCACATATTATAATGAGTGGGGCTAAACAAAACGTATCTCTACCTCATGCCTAAGTATTGTTTCTATCTCAACATCACTTCTAAAATGCTCGAGTAAACCTGTAAACACAACAAATGCGATGTTTCTGGTTGAGACCCTCTCTCCAGTCCCTTCTTCCTGCTCTGGTGAACCCACTCATCATCAAGAATTTCATCCTCTTTAAACCACTTCCCCTCCTCATTGTCTTTCAATGCCATCAAGATCTCATGGGCCTTCGCCTCGTGCACCCCGCCTACACTCTCGGACGCATACTCCAAATCACTCCATACCTTCTTATTCCTTAGCCCTCTCTACAACGCTTTAATGATGTCCCTGGCTATCAATCTCACCCTCACGCTTTTCGGGTGTATTGCCGGCAATATTTTGCCCTTAAAGGCGACCTTCATGTTCTGGAATTGCGTCTCCTCGAGCTTCCTCTCCATGCTTCTCGATAGAAGCATGAAATGTTTTCGATTGGTATATGGGACAGTCTCCAAATTCCCAAAATACATAGTGATCACAACCCCAGAACCACAATCAGCACGTTTTCAGGTTCTGAAACCACCGTTGAGGTCCACGAAACTGAGATCCAGACAAAACCAAAAAAAAAATTACATACAGAGATGAGGACGGAGATGGAGGGTTTGGGCCACCGAAATGGTGGGTCTGTGATGATGATGGTGGGTCTGGGAGGAAAAAAAAAAAGAAGTGCAGAGATGAGGCCGGAGATGAGGCAGGAGATGGAGCTGTGGTCCGGAAATTCCGTCGAAGATGAAGTTGGGACACACTGGGTCGATGGGCTCACGAGGTAGATAACTTACAGTGGAACCCCTTTGATAAATAGATAAATAAATCGTTACCGTTGCTTGCTGTGTTTTAAAATGAATAAAGTACTATGCCACGTCGAGCGGGATATCACAACGGGATATGAGAGTGGGGCGAGTAGCATTGCCCTTTTGGTTTTAATTCTGACCCAAACCAATTCACAGTCGGAAGTCGTTTATCAGACTCTACTCTTTTTGTAATAAGGCAAGGTTGGAATAAATTCGGTCGAGTCAAATTGAAATATAATGGAGTCAGCACATGTTGCACATTTGGATGTTGGGATGAGTTGAATTCTTTTATGAATAGTAATGAGTTGACATGATAGAGTGAGTTATATAGAGACTACCTAAGATGAGTTTAGATGTATTTAGATGTGAAGATAAGTTTAGATGTATTTAGAGCATTGGCATTGGCTTTCTGATGAAGCCAATGCTTTAAAATTTGAAGAAATGTAGATAAAATCATCTACATTGGCTTCATCAAAATGCAAAAATTTAAACTTTGAGTTACAGTAATTTTAAGTACTTCTTCAAATTTGAAGATATATTGTTTATCATCAAAAGTAATATTTTATTATAAAAACTAAAACCAACTTCTTTCCTGCATAATATAATAGTTTGTACTTTCAATAATATCTCAATTAAATTCGTATAGGGTTAATACTATAGGATTATAGCTACAATAATTTTTATTTATTATAATAATATAATATAATATTATTAGCTAAAAACTCCGATACTCCTATCTAATTCCAGGCCAGTAAAAAAGTTGCCGATGCTATTTGGGATGCCTTCCATTTAATCTTTGATTATTAATCGTAGGACTTTTTTAGATAGTGTAATTGCAAAATATGAAAAAAAAATTAAAAATATTATTATGAAAAAATAATATTATATCATTATTTTAATGAATCTAATGACTAATCCAATGTGGGGTTATAGATAGGAAGGTCTTGGAATTATGAAAAATATGTATTTTTCCTCAAATTTTGAATATGGATTTGATAAAACCAATGTCAAAGCTCTTATGGGAAGTTGAAAAAGGTTGTGGGTCTCATGTATAAATAGATGTTGAGTTGAAAATGGTTGTGGATCCCATGTGTAAATAGGTGTTGAGTTTAGTAATATTTAAGTTGGATTTGGATAGACAGTTCAGATGAGATGAGATGAAATATTTTGAATAGTAGTTGAATAAAATATTGTTAGAATATATTTTTTAATATTATTTTTATTTTGAGATTTGAAAAAGTTGAATTGTTTATTATATTTTTGTATGAGAATTTAGAAAAATTGTAATAATTGAGATGAGATAAAATGAGATAAGAAGATTGTGTATCCAAATTGAGCTACTATTTGAGAATTAGATGTTTAGATATTAAATTCAACTTAAAATTAAACTGAATTAAATTGATCTCAATACGTTTCAACATCCAAACGGGAAGCTTTTTAAAGTGAGTCATGAGTCATTTTTCTTTAACCTTATTAAAGTGAGTGATGTTTCTTGTTTCTTAAAGTGAGTCATTTTTCTTTAAGCTTTTTAAAGTGAGTCATTTTTCTTTATGCTTATTAAAGTGAGTTATTTTTCTTGCTTCTTAAAGTGAGTTATTTTTCTTTAAAGTGCACTGCGCATCCACACTGTGTGAGGGGAGCTTTCTAACTTTGAAATATAAACACGAGTACATGGTAAGTTTAAAGAAAAATGATATGTATAAATTTTAGATAGATAAAGTTTGCACAAATCATTGTAAAAATGTGTCTCCCACATTAAAGAAGTATAAAAAAAATATTCTTTATTAATATGACTCACTTTTTTATAAAGAATTTGTACGAGACTTGTACCTAAAATTATTCAAATTTATATGAGTACTCATACATGCCCAACCAAAAAGACAGTTGAGCTAATAGCACTTTATATAACGGCAAGTTTTTTCTTTTATTAAAGCCTTAATACCACACAACATTCACATGATATAATTTAATTTAAAATATTAAAATCTTGAAATTTATCTTTCAAACTGTCATGTTGATGCACAAGCGCCGCACAATTCTTTTGAAAAAAAGAGTAAATACGGGATCCAGTGAACCACACGAAAAACTATTTTTTAAATAATAGACTCCACTGTTTTTCAAAAAAATTATACGACACTTTTATACTCTACGACTGTATCTACCATTACTCTATCACTACTCACAGCAATGCTCATGACACGTCTCTTTTGATAAGAAAAAAAAAAAAAGCAACTGAAATGCAATGAAAGGACCGGTGGGGTTAACACCAGTGATTTTTTTTTAAAATTTTTTTGTATTGATGAAATTGTGGTGTAAAAGTTTTTTGAGGTTTCTATAAATAATTTTTATATTTTTGGATTGAGAGATGTAATTTACTTCTCATATTTGACATTTCCAACTATTGTTGGAAGTAGTGGCAGAGGCAGAATTATGATTGGTTTTTGTAAATTTAATAAAAAATATATATAATTAGTCAATTAACATGAGATTATTGAATTTAGAAATTCACTAAACATCTCATTTTTTTACTTCAACAATAAAATAGTTTCAGTCCAATTAATTATTTAGAGTTAATATAGATGAACATAGGTAAATAACAAAGTCAAGTTCATAAAAAAAATTAAAAATAATAGTAATAATAATAATAAGAATAATAATAATAATAAAAGTAGAAGATGGTAATGACAAACTCCACAATCACATATAATACAAACCAAAACAAATGAATAGTAAATAACAATGCCAAGAACTTTGTAGGGAACTCATTTTTGTTTTAAAATTCGAGTGGGTGCATGTAATGTTTAGTTGGAAGCCCTGCGCCACCTACTCCAACGACCCACCTTTGCACATTATGGGTTCTAAATTATATACCCATTTAACGATTGGGCTACCATAAATAGTGTTGGTGGGCCTTAAAGCACCTATTAGATTCGAATGCCACAACAAAAGCAGTAGACACGCAAGCAAGTTTAGGCCACCAAACTAGATGCAGCCCACCCAGCTTTAGCTAAGACGTGGCATAAAACTGGACCTCAAATCCCTAATTTTCTTTTTCTTTTCTATTTTTTTTCCTTTTCTTTTCTTTCGAAATTTCATGCAAAATCTCAACTAATACATGATGTGTGAATCTAGTTTAAATATTTTATTTTTTTAGCCTTAATTGTTTTGCTTCAGAATGTTTTGTATGTTTCTTAGCATATTTTTCTAGAATTTTAAGTGTCTTTTACATTGATTTAATTCTTGAGAATTCTTGGTATTTTGCTAGTGTTTAATTAGTAAATTAGGTTGAAATTAGATTCATCTAGTCAAAGCAAAACACTGTTTGGCTTTTGACTTCTAATTGGGGCTACACACTGTTGTTTTAGGTGTTGTTTGTCTTGCTAGACAGCTAAGAGATAGGACTAAAATTTTTATGAAAAGTCTAAAATCCATTTATGCCGTTTTGAAGTTCGAAAGGTAGAAAAAATAGAGAAGTATCAATCTATCTAGAAGTTTATTGCAGCCCAGACCCTATTTTGGTTTTCAGCCTATATATAGAGTTCTAAAAGTCATAATAAAACAAGCTTAGATGCGTTGGAAAGCTGAGAAAGATATATAAAACTTTTATGAAGGGACCAACTCCAAAATATGTCGTTCTAATGTTCTAAATCCATATGGAAGTTGAGAAGCCAAGAATTTCAAATTTTGAGCAGCAGATATAGAGAATATCTTTTGTTTTAAAATTTGAAAAGAGAATCGATTCTGAATGGATTAGATGGACTGAGATATGGAAGGAGGGTTTTGAAAATCAAAAGTTTCAGAAAAAAAATAAAAGGAAAAAGAAGAAAGAAAAAATAATAAAAGGAATCCACAAAAAATTCAAATTTGAAATACGCTAGGGATAGCTTGAACATACTTTAGTATTTTGACTGTAACTTCCGACTCACATTTTGAATTGATGCGATTCTTGATGAGTTGGAAAGCTATTGGAAAGGGCTACACTTTTGTTTCAACTTTGTCTTCTGAAGCACGTACACAGCTGTCAAGATAAGTCCTAAATATTAAGTGAAAATCATAAACACCTTAGGATTTCTTTCTACGATATATAAGCATATTATTGGCATGAAATCGGAGGAGAGTCTAAGTTTTAGAGTCCAATTGTCCAAAGATTATTCTTTAAGTTTCTTTCAAGGAGGCGGATCTGGAGGGCAGAGGCGAGAGCCGCTTGCTTCATCGACCAACTTTAATGAAGAACACTAGTTTTATTTTTTTCTTTTCAGTTTCATTATGAGCTAATTTTATTTTCTAGAGTTTTGATGTAGTCTAGCACTGAATACACAATTTATATTCTAAGTTATTTTATCTTCAATATTTCCATAATTAAGTGTCTATTCTTTGTTCTTAATTCTTACAATTTTTTAGCTAATTATTGTTTGATCTATTGAATCGCAATGAGACCGAGAGGTGATTTGTGATTAGAGCTCTAGGATTAAGCACTATTAGTTGAAAAAAAATAGAAATATTTTACCGTGATTAGTGTATTTTTAAGAAAAATCTAAAGAACTTAATGAATCTCTAATTAATTAAAGTTACATAGAGATATAAAGTTATTAGTTGAAGATATTTTTAGTATTGTCTGAGAGAAAATATTGAATAGTTAAGGAATTTTTATCATCAACTTAGGATAATTAGAATTCTATAACAAGGAAGAATAAATTGTATGGAATTCTCTAGGTGAAATCAAACACTCTAAATCTATTCTTATTATCATTAAAATCTTAATTTTAATACTCTTTTCTTCAGTTTAATTTAAATAATTTATTCTTTAAATTTCTGTTTTATAAATAGTAATTAATTTAATAAATTTCAGTACTCAATAGCATATTTAATCTCTGTGGGTTCGACATTCGTTTTCTTTAAAATAATTTACTACTTATTACGATTATGTAGATATTTTCTGGAAAATAATACAATAAACCCTCATTTGCCAAAACATGAGCTGCTTCTTTAACATTTCTCACAATAGGGTTTAAACTCCCATTCTTGCAAAACCCCATGAAGCTCCTTAGAGCACTCTCGTTGAAATAATCAAAGTCAAATTCAAGTTTTAACTAATATGACATATATTTACCTTTATTTATTTTATTCACATCCAATCCTCACATTATATTATCTATTTTATTCTTTATATAATTATAAAATAATATTAATTTAATATTTTTTTAATTTTTAAATTTAATTCTTTTTATCACATTTTACTATTCTATCAATTATATGTTAATTAGTAATCATATTCTAATTAAATTATTAGCTAAAAAATCACATTTTCAATAGTCATTTAATGCTAATAACCACAATGTCTAATTAAACTCATCTAAAATTATATATAAATGTTTTAAATACAAATCAAATTTCTATTTTTCCCATCCAACTATATTTCTTCGCCAAACTTTCTTCTATCTAATAATCATATCTACTACATCTTCCCAAAAAAAGTATCAAACTTTATTCAGCATATCTTCTACCAAAAAAGCTTCCCAAATCAAGAATATCTTATACAAAACAATAATACAAGACAAGTATATCTTCAGATCAATGTGCATTTACAACAAGCAGCCCAAAGAAGTCTATCATTACCGCATTAATGTAGTTACAAAAGCCACTTTTTTTTTTTTTTTTTTAAAGAAGATGACAGAATCCCAATTTTATTGATAGTCCTCACTTATAGCGAAGGAAAATCGTGGTTACATCCATAGATCCCTGGGGTCCAAATAATTGAAGAAATCCAAAACCCAGACATCAAAAAACCTAAAAGCTCCCAACTAGAATACAAAAAACCCAAAAGGGAAAAAACTTAACCAAGTATATAAAACAAACCAATCTAAAAATCTGAGAGAAGACAAACACAAAAAAGCCGCACACACATAGATATATATAAAAAACAAGAAACAATAAAATCAAAAGCAGATTAGCTTACCAGGAAAAGGCCTACCAGATCCGCAAATAAGGAAGACCAAGTTTGTCCATGCGAAGAAGGTCTCTTAAGTTTCTGGGCAATCTATCTCTATCACTTGACCAATCCAAATCTAAACCCCCAGCTCCACTCTTAGCAAGAGAATCAGCCACCGCATTTCCTTCCCAATAAATATGATTCACACAGTACTCCATAGACTCAAAACAAACATGAAGCTCATCCCAAAAATCCTCTAAATACCAAATATTGCAGTCACCCCTAGTGATCCAATTCACAAGAATTTGGGAGTTAGTCTCAATTTCTACCCTACGAAAGCCAAATTGATAGCACCATTAAACCCCTTCCAACAAACTCCGCATTTCCGCAACATTATTAGATCCCTTACTCAAGAAAACTAAAAAAGCTGCACACAAATTACCATTATCATCCTGAATAATACCCCCAGCTCCTGACGGCCCCGGATTTCCAAGACTACTCTCATCTGTATTAAGTTTGACCTAGCCCTGTTGAGGCTTATTCCATCTCACCACATGAACCTTCTTAGGTTTGGGAAATAAAATCGAGATCCCTAATCGATCTAAAATAACCACATCCTGATTAGGTAAATTCAACACTTTCATGATCATTTGCATAATCTGATGAATCCATATTCTGATAGCATACCAAACAGACTCATCCGTGTCGACCTTATCTTCAAACCTTACTTTGCAACGCCTCTCCCAAAGTTTTCAAGAAACTATAGACGGGAGAAGACCAAAAACAGTCCGTAATTGAGAAGACTTACCAACACGATGAAACCAAAAATTAATTTGCTCCTGCCAAGTACGAAAAATGCCCATATGCACACCTAGCTGAGTTGCAGCTAGACGCCAAATTTGGCGAGCAAAATCACCATTACAAAGCACATGATTAAGATGTTCAATATGGCCCGTGGCACAACAATTACACTTAAAGACAATAGGGATACCAAGCATTTTAATCTTTTCATCAACACTCAAATAATTATTAAAAGCCTTCCACATAAAAATAGAAATTTTCTTAGGAAGCTTATTGTGCCAAATCCACTGAGCCCAAGGTAAAGGCGGAGCATGAAACCGAATGCAATCCCAAGTACTATTCGTAGTAAACTTACCAAGAGAATCCTTTAACCAAACTAAAACATCCTACCCCTCCTTATGACTAGCCAAGAAATGAACTAGATCAGAAGCTTTTTGATAACCCACTAGCCGATTCAAAAGAGGAATATCCCACCCATTGTCAATGCGGCACTCTTAAATCTTAAGCGAAGGGTTCTCAGTCACAGAATAACACCCATTCAGAGGGGCCCCCTCCTCCCAATTATCAAACCAAAAAGAAATATCACTCTCTCTCACAATCCACTTGGAGTTATTCAAAACATCAGGAATACTGCGAGAAATAGATTTCCAAAACTGGGTTCCTTTATTAGGCACCAAAAGGGATAGGTGATTACCCCTAACATACTTACCTCTAAAAAAATCCGCCCATAAAGAGTGACCCTGAATGAGCCACCAAGCAAGCTTTAAATGCAAAACCCGTTGAATGTCACCAAAATCCCGAATCCCCAACCCCCCTTCATCAGTGGGTCGACATATATGTTTCCAAGCCACCCATTTTCTCTAACCTCTACCATCAGACTCACCCCAGAAAAAAGAACTCAAGATTCTATTGAGCATCGTGAGCACAACCTTAGAAACATGTAAAATGGCCAAAAGATGAGTGGCCATACTGGATAACACATGCCGTAACAAAATAATTCTACCACCAGCAAAAAGCATTTTCATTTTCCAACCCGTAATTTTCTTTTTAACTTTCCCGAGTAACTCACAAAAATCAGAGGCCTTAAGTCTACCAACCACAATAGGCACACCCAAATATTTAAATGGAAAAAGACCTCCAGTAAAGCCAGTAATGTGAAGTAAGGAATTTTTCCTGAGGATAGGAATTTTTTTTGAGAACTAGATAGCACTTTTATCCTTATTAAGGACTTGACCTGTCCAATTTTCATAGAGTCAAAACCTGCATCAAACCTCTCATAGATCTCTTACTCCCATTAGCAAAAATTACAATATCATTAGCATGCATGAGATGGGAAATAAGAGGAGTACCTCTAGCTTGAGAAAACTGCCCAATTTTACCAGTATCAAAGGAATTCTTGAGAAGACGAGAAAGAACCTCTTGCATAATAATGAATAGATAAGGCGAAAGAGGATCACCCTGCCTCAAACCACGTTCACATTTGAAGAACCCCAATGGAGTGCCATTCATCATAATCGAGTACCAAGGCGTAGAGATACACATCTTAATCAAATCACAAACTTGCGAAGAGAAACCAAAAGAATCCAAGACATGAAGAAGAAAATTCCAGTTAACTCTATCGTAAGCCTTAGACATATCAAGCTTGACTAAAACATTACCACCATTCGAATTTTTATGGATAGAATGAACCATCTCCTGGGTTAAGCTAATGTTCTAGAAAATACTACGACATGGATGAACGCTCCTTGTTCCTGAGAAATAATCTTAGAGAGCAAATTTGTCAGTCGATTCACAATAATTTTAGCACAAATCTTGTAAATCACGAAGTAAAGGCTAATAGGCCGAAATTTATCAAAAGCAGAAGGCTTGTCCACTTTAGGAATCAAAGTAATAAAGGAAGCAGTATAGAATCTGGGCATAGAATGGGTTAGGAAAAGCTCAGAAAGAGCTTCCAATAAATCATTTTTAACAATATCCCAACAAACTCTATAGAAACTAGACACAAAACCATCCGGGCTAGGACTACTATCAATAGGGATACTAAAAAGAGCCTCCTTTATTTCCTCAAGGGAAGGAGCTCTACAAATTAACAAATTATCATCATTATTAAACACAGGAGAAATCAAATCACTTAAATTAGGCAAATTACAACAAGGACTTTGACCCAAAAAATGTTGAAAATAATCCACAGCAGCATTATGAATATCCAAAGGGGTATTTAAAACAGTACCATCAGCCAAGCACATATCATTAACCCTTTTTTGCTTCTTAGCATTAAGAATAGCATTAAAGAATTTAGAATTTTGATCCCCATCTTTAATCCAGCTTTTTGTAGCCATATGAGACAATCCAGTATCCTCTCTACTCATCCAAGTCAATAAATCCAAATTAGAAACCAACAAATCCCTCTCATCCTCAGCATTAAAACAAACTTGAAGGCTATTTTCCAGTCTATCGATACGTTGCTCTAAATCATTAATAATGACATGAGTCCTACCAAACACACACTTATTCCACTCCCTTAAAGCCACCTTAACATTTTTTAATTTAATAGATAAATTAATGAGCCTAAAACCAATACCCTCTTGATTCCACACTCTCTGCACAATATGAGGAAAATCTCCACGATCAGTCCAAATAAACTGAAACCGAAAAGGACTAGGCCCATACCTGAAAAGATCCTCATCCATTTGAATTGCCAAAGGAGAGTGGTCCGAAGTGGTGCGAGCCAAAACCTTGTAAAAATCATTAGGAATGCAGTTAAGAAAATTTAAATCAATAAAACATCTATCTAATCTTGCCCAGCTCTGAGCTAGCCCGCCTTGTCCATTACTCCAAGTCATCTTTGGGCCTTTTGAGTACATATCCATCAATCCACAAGATTGAAGACACAGATTAAACTCTTCCATTGCAGCAAACGGGCTGCGATTCCCACCTCTTCTTTCCGAGTCATCTTTGATAATGTTGAAGTCTCCACAAAGCAGCCAGGGAAGGTTACTATTCCAGTAGATTCCAGATCCGCCCAAAGAGTTCTTCTCTCTATTTGATTGCACTTAGCATACACAATGGTCAGAATAAAAACATGCCCATTCTCCTCCACCTTAACCGTCACAAATTGATTTGATCCAGCCAACCAATGAACTAAAACAGCCGAGTTCCATAATAGCAAAATTTTTCCTTCCATCTCTTCATTAGTAATAAAAGACTCACAATTAAACCTGCTCATAAGATTTGGATTTTTTTCTTCCAACAAGGATGGCTCAACCAAAGCTAAAATATTAGGCCTGTATTTTTTGATTAATTTCCCCAAGCACAATTGAGATGTTCTCACTCCCCGAATATTCTAAAAAATAATAGGACTAATCATATATTAAGTTTAGAGGGGCGAATTACCACCTTGGTGGAGCTTCTTTTCGGAAACGTACCGGCTAAAGTTCTTGGGACTTCTGAATCTGTGCTATAGTCCTTTTGCATATCTACTTTTAACTTGTCTCTCTCAGGTTCATTTTTCGATTGCACTTCATCAGGATTTGGGCTCAAGCTTTTTCCATCATCATTAGAAGCCTCAGAATTAATATCTTCAATTTCAACCAGCTCCATGTTAATTTTTGAACCAGACCCCATTTGGCCCGTGTCCTCAATCATGTATCCAGGCCCATTTTCTTCCTGTGCTGGCCCATTTGAGTTAGAGCCAACATGCTGCTTCAATGTCATGAGACCCACGTCCTCATCACGTGAAGCACTTAACATCACAAGGCCCATGTCTTGCACCTTGCACCCATGGCTAGCATTTTCAAAAATGGTCTCTACAGGCACTAACGGCCCAAAACCTTCGCTCCCTTCATTCACTAAAAGCCAATCATCCTGGTTTATTTTCTCTGCAACGAATGAAGCATTAGCATCCACCACCATCTCCGATGGAACCAGTTCCTTATACTTTTGACCCTGAACCTTACATGAAGAGCAATATGCAAGGAGGGTTTCGTATATTACCTTTTGTCTCCTGCTTCGGTGCACCCCTGGTTTCCCAATCCAAAAGTGAGATATAGGCTCTTTTGATGAATCAATCTCTAGGCACACACGAGCACCATCAGTTCTTGTCGCACACTATGTAGGATTATCTGGTTGTATGAATATGCCAATTGAGGCCGTGAGGAGCTTTAAAACCGACGAGTGAAAAAAGTTGGGAGGTAACCCAGGAAGGAACACCCACACTGGTACACAGGAAGGCTCAAAATCCTCATCGAATTCTGGCGTCCAGGCGAAAGGCCGATAAGGTACTCCGTTCACTTCGCATGACTCCCTTGATAACGCCTTGTTGAAGTCCAACTCATTTGACAACCGTATGAAAACATGTCTTGGTCTTTGCATAGATGATACAACCAGAACACTTGACAAGCCCCAATGACATCGGATAAAGGCATGGATGGAATCTAATAATGGCCGCTGTCGAAGGAATTTTAAAACCAACGAGAATCTAAACGGCTGAGTCATTCTTTCCAACTCCTCTGCAGAAAACAGGAAGCAAAATTCTCCATCAATGATTTTTGACTGCCGGGAAGGCACCTCTATCTCTGGAAGCGGTTGTGGCACCGCAGAAACCAACTCAGCAAACGGCCTGTTGAGACCTGCCGGGGGTGGCAGGGCCTCACCGGCCTCCACGCAACATGAGGCAGCAAAGAAAAATACAAAACCCTAGCAGAGCGATTGTTTTAATTAAGGAAACAAATCGCGTGAGGTGTTTTTTTGAAGACCTATGGATCTCTAGTTACAAAAGCCACATACTAATGTTTAGTGTCAACATACAGCCCAACGAGAATGGCTGTCCCATTACAGCAACATACTAAACTCTGGCAGCCCACATCCACATAAACATCATTGCTTAAAAAGTGTTGCTGCACTTCCAACAAAAAACATCCACAGCAATATGTATGCAAAATAACCAGATTTCACGAAGCCATGAAGTGAGGAGAACCCCTTCAAATGCATAATTGTCTTGTGCAATATAAATCTTCATTCAAGTTTTAAGAGAAGGGCTTTAATACGTATAGATATACCAAACACCAGAGAAGTTATTATTAGAGAGACGCTGAACAAATAAAAATAACCAAACCAATACATGATGAGTCAGACTTCATCCTACACCATTCAGTGACAAGAAAATAACTATTATTGCATACCCCAACTGACACGCAAGATAACCAGTGAGACAGATTGAGCCTCCATTGCCCTTATTCAACTAATTACTCTAGGATCATGAAAAATAATGAAATTCAACTAACCATACGAAGAAAAAGATTCAAGTATTCTTAAACAGAAAAGTTTGGTGCTATCGTTTGTACTCATCATATACTTGATGGAAGGATTAAATGTTACAACAAAAGGAGCACAAATGACAATCAATGTCAAATTCAAAAGCATGAGCAAACCTGGTTGAGGATGTTTATCTAAATTGTGACAGGACGTTTTAACTTCTTTTAAATACTAGAAAACCTTCAAAGTAGTGGCATTTGGATACAGTAAATTTCAAATACTAAGATATGTAAATCATTTTACCCAAAAAGAAAGTATCGAAATTATTTATATCACATATACTAATCCAAGGCTCAGTTTAACTTCTTCATTTTTTTTTTATTGGAAGTTTAACTTCTTGATTAGGATGTTCACATGATGGTGTTGCTTAAGAACCAAGATCCAACAGCTACTCAATGGAAGCTTAAAAACATTTGCTTGAAAAAACAACATCAATAGCAGAAAATGCACAACTGAGAGAAAATGTAGCATATGAGCACCAATGTATGGATTGGAAAACCAAATACCTCCTTTTATGCATTGCCTATATCTTGTAGCACAAACATCTCTGAAGAAAAGAAGGCTACACAAGAAAAAAAAAAAAAAAAACAAACAAAAAAAAAGCAGGTGTCCCAGTTAGAAATGCGTACAGACGGAATTGGAGACAAAAGCAACAAAAAAAAAAAAATATTGTAGGGCGACTACATTTTTTATGGCACAGCGCTGAAGAATGCTGTAGAGCTCTACGGGCTTACAGTAAATAGAGAGGCTCTCTTCGATGTAGCTTTCCTCCTCTCCCGACATATGCACATGGGAATCTTGGCACCACATATTCTATGATTAGTTTATGCAATTTGCAAATGATAATTGAGAATTTACAGTTCAAAAATTCAAAAAATTAGAAGCAAAAAAGAAAACGAAAAGAAAGAAGGAGCACTGCCGGAAGAAAATCACAAGGGATGATGATTCATTGGATTGAATAACAGGTCACATAGCGCTTAGAAAGCAACCAATACCGGAGGGGTTACAAATGAGCTGCTTCTTCAACATTTCCCACAACAGTCTTGACTTTTGAGTCCTATCCTCGAATTAAACTCCCAATGTTGCAAAACCCCATGTAGCTCCTTAGAGAATGATCTATTTCCTTAGCTATATTGAAAAAGATTAAATAATTAAAAGAGAGAGAGAAAAAAAAAAGGAAGAAGATCGAGTATCTATTTAGAATAAATATTATGTGGTATTTTTATTATTTGATTAAGAGCATTATCATCTGATACCTTATAAAATTCTCTAAATTTTAACTAAAATACATCATTTTTAAAATTTTATCCTAAATTTTACTAATCCTTCAAAAACCTCCTACATCTCATTCCCTATATTTTCTCTATTCTCTTAAAATAATCTTTCTATATTATTTTTTTTTGTAATACCCGAGCCCAAGCCCAAGCCTAGACCTGATGGAAGCCCAACCCTCATAATGAAATGTTGGTGTTTAGATCACTCTAGGTTCCCCTCTCCTGCGAATTTCAGTGCTTCTGGGTGTACCTGGGCTTTGGGTCACCAAATTGAACCAAGTTTGTGAGTCCTCTTCGATGTCGCCGTCAAGCACCATCATCGGAACCGCTGGTTGAACGCCGCCACCTTTTTCACCACCGTTGGTCGAGTGGTCGGCGATCACCCCTCACCACAAAGGTAACCCCCATGACCTCTGTTTCCCTCAATTTGAAATTTTCCTCTTTATTTTATCTCAGTATCACACATTGGAACAGTGGTCCCTACAAATCTACCCATCCCCACTATGTATCACTACTATTTGAAGATCATTGAAATTCCCTCACCAACACTGGTAAACCCTCCCAAACCTTGATACGGGAATTACAATGTGTTTTTACTTTTAAAAATACATACTGGTTTTGTGAAATTTCCCATTAAACCATCACATTTTAATTCCCTTTTCAGAGTAGAACTTATCCATTTAAGTTTAGCAGTGGATTTCTTGAGTCATTTGAGTCGACCTACACCGCGATACACTTAGGTAAATTTCTCTCCTATTTACTCATTTTTAATTATTTCATCTTGTGACACCTTCAAGGACAGAACTTAACAATGGTATTGCTGTTGGTTCATAGGATAGTGAGTTTGTATTTGGACACCGTTGCTCCACTCTCTTATTCCACCAGACACCACAAGACACTGGGTATAATACTTTGATGTAAATTGCCCAGTCACTTAGTTACGTGTACAAGATAAATAAAATATGATTGTTGGATTTTACTTGTGATATAAACGTGGATGGTTGAATTTAATGGTTGTGCATTTTTCTTATTGGATTGTTGTTGGGAGGTCTCTTGGTCGGAAGAAGAGTATGGAGGAATGTGAGATGCTGGTTGCGAGAGTGGAAGATGGCTATCGGAGTTATTTTGAGGCAGATTGCGTTGGTTTTTTGGCTATTTGTGGGATGAAGTGTATTTGGGTTGTTTGTGTAGAATGTTGCATGTGGGCTTATCGTGTTCGATTCATGATGATTATGAGCTGTTTCTTATTTATTTATGGGATACTATAGTTGACGTGGATTTGCTTTAAATTTTTATTTTTATTTTTGGATGATGTGATAAGTTATGTGGTTGTTTGGGTTTACATTGTGACTGTGATTAAGTTGGTCATGTTGGGTTAGTTATGTGTTAATATAGTGAAGTTGTATGGGTGTTCGGGACTGAAGTGGTTGCTGGTCGGGATTGCTTGAGACATGTGGGAGTGATATCAATGATAATATAAATTGATTCATGGGTGTGAGATGGATTAGTTAGTAAATTGTTTAATTGATCGACATGTCATGAGTAAATGAAAGCTGATTTATTGATATAAATAGCTAGTGTAGGATTTTCCTATAAACTTAATTGCTTATAGAATTGTTTTACCCTATCCATAAAAGGGTGAAAATTTTTGGTTAACCAAGTATATGTGCTGGTTTGGTTATTAATATGTGCACACATTTTAAAATATAGGTTATCGTGACACGACTAGAGTACAGTTTTTGAATGTAGAGAATACACTACAAGAGTCAGGTAAGTGAGGTTTCTATGCTAGATTTGCATAAAAAGGAAAATTGACTAAAGTTGGTTTGTAAAATGTGCATGTTATGTTTTAAAAAAATATGTGAAAAACAACCTTAGTTATGTGTTTTGCATTCACTCATGAAATATGTATTAAATAGAAAAATGATTTTTGATGTGAATAGTGTAGACATGAGCAATATTTGATATATTTCTGAAATGCGCAAAAGAGCGAATATGAAATCTGAAAGTTTTTGTACATGTTATACCAAAATGTTTTGGATCTATTTTTGGTCATATGAAAATGATATGAATATGTTCAGCACTTTGTTTGATATGATATGGATCTAAAAACCCTTTGGCATGACTTTTTGACTATGTTCTGATTTTGATTCTGGTTATAATATGATGATTCTGATTATGTTATATGGTTGTTACCAACACTTGTAATATGATATGAATAAGGGAAAACCAGGTCCTCCCAGCGGGTGAGGTTTTCTCTCTATGCTCTTTGGAACATAGAGATCTTGTCTCTTAGATCTCTTGATCTGTGGAGGGTGGTATAGTGTCTCTACGAGGTGTAGTAATGGAAGACGAACTCTCTCATCTGTGCGAGGGACTAAAGTTAACGGAAGAAGAACAAGAAGAATTCAATTTTCAAGAGGAAGAAGTGTTGTCATCGCAGGAGCTAAGCCAAGCCTGTCTGGTAGCTATGGTGGTGACGGACAAGGTAGTTAATAAAGGAGCCTTCAAAACCACACTCACAAAAGTTTGGAAAGCCGAAGGGGTCGTGACATTCAAAGAGATAGGAAGAAATAGATTCCTCATTGAGTTTGCTGACTTAATTGTTAAAGACAGGGTGATAGCAGGTCGCCCATGGTCCTTTGATAGAAACCTGGTATGCCTTCAAGAATGTGCAGGAAGAATCGCTTTTAAGGATATAGACTTCTCACTTGAGCCTCTATGGATCCAGTTTCACGATCTCCCGTTTGATGCCATGAATAAAAAAATGGGAGAGAAACTGGGGGAAAGTGTGGGGAAAGTACTTATGGTGGATGTTGACAGTAAAGATAGAGCATGGGGTGGTGTTCTACGTGCAAAGGTATTGATAAACATTTCGAAGCCTCTGACTAGGGGAAGGATTATCAACTTGAGAGGTTCTCGTAGCTGGATTCCATTCAGATATGAGCGTCTACCTTCCTTCTGCTTTCAGTGCGGTGTTCTGTTACACTCTGGTTCTGGATGCCTGGGACAGGTATCGGATGGTACATCACATGAAGGTCAGCAACAACAATACGGACCATGGCTCAGGGCTAGCCCGATGCCCAAACACTATCGAACTTCAACGGAACACAGTAAGCAAGATAAGGGGGAGTCTGCAGGGGGACGGCAGGGCAGCTCCGATGGGCAACAAGATGAGGTTGGCGGGAACAACACAAAACAGAAAATAGCTGGCTCATGGGAAACAGTTTCAAGAGTACAATCGAATCCAGTCACTGATCAGGGTAACAGTAAGATTGTTGACTTTCATCTGCATGCCAGGTCCCGAGGGAGTTCTCAACTGCCTCCTGAGGTGAACTCAGATTGCCTTGAGGTCCCCACTACAGCAGTTGAGCTTCCCATTCCCACTGGGCTAGTAGACACTCACATCCACGACACTGACATGGCCCCGGAAGAAGTCAATAAACAAGTAAGTCTTTCTGATCTACATGTCTCTCAGTTGCCAGCTAGTAATAACAAGTTGCACCTTTTGTCAAACTGGAAAAGAAGAGCTAGGGGCAATCTAGTCCCAAACCCTGAGGTAATAATGGGTACCTCTCCTGACATCTCCAGTTGCTCTAAGCACAGGAAAAGAAACATGGTCGAGTCAGTAAAACCAAAAAGGGCTTCAAAAAGACTCAAAAAACTCATGGAGGCAGAGGCTGTTGAGCAGCCCTGCCCCTCCTCATGATCACTCTAAGTTGGAACTGCCGAGGGCTTGGGAACCCTCGGACAGTTCGTGAGCTCCACCTTTTGGTGCGAAATAAGACCCCATCAGTGGTTTTTTTAATAGAAACAAAGAGTAGAAGGGACAGAATGGAACTTATCCGTAACAGAATGGGATTTGATCGTAGTTTCATAGTGGATTGTTTGGGTAGAAGGGGGGGTCTTGCTATGTTTTGGAAAAATGACATGAATATTGACCTGATATCTTACTCCACCAGTCATATATCTGTGCAAGCTTCCATTAAGAACTCAAACAAACCAGTCATTATCACGGGCTTTTATGGACAACCAGTGACAGCAAACAGGAAAACTAGTTGGGATCTCCTCAGAATACTTAAACCAGATCACCATAATCCCTGGCTCATTATGGGAGACTTCAATGAAACCATTTCTCATGAGGAAAAGATGGGTGGACCTCCCAAACCAAATAAACAAATGGATGATTTTAGACAAGTCATAAGGGACTGTGAACTATATGACCTCGGTTATGCAGGCTCCCCTTATACCTGGAGTAACAACCGTGTGGGTGTAGAATTCACTAAAGAAAGATTGGACAGAGCTCTTGGAAATGGAGATTGGCAACAGATCTTTGGCCTTAACTCAGTCAACACCCTACTTGTTCAATGTTCAGATCATAACCCAATACTCATTTCAAGCTATAATTTTGCTCCTCCCCAAAACCCTCCAAGGAGAATTTTTAGATATGAGGCAGCTTGGGCCAAGAAGGAAGGGTGCGAGGATGTTATTATAAGAGCTTGGGAGGGTTCCCTCAAATCAGGCACTAGAGCAGATGTGGCTAGAAGGGGCCTTGAGAGATGCAGATTTCAGTTGAGGCAATGGGACCAAGAGCAAAGAAGGAAACCACAGCAGACTTNTAAGGTAAGCTGATATTTGCACCTTCCATAATAGAAAGTTCCCAGTAGTAAGTTTAAGGGTGACTACGTGAGAGAAAGAGGACATAAGGGAAGCAAAAGGATAAGGGAGGGAGGCCATGAGTCATGAGACTGCTAGTCGAGCAGCTCTGATACCATGTAAGCCTGGGAGATTTTCATGAATTCCTTCTTGTATTCATTGATAAGAAATGGTGTTTATATACACGTAGAAAGGGAGAATCAATTTTGTTACAGGTAGGGGTATTGCTGTCAATAACACTAGCTAACTTCTAGAGTATTCTGAACCTATTTACAGTAAATGAATAAATGATTTTAGTGACAGAAATGTTATATGTTAATAGACATGTAATATTTCTTTGTACGTGCTGCAACAGCTAAGCTTTCTAGTGGCATAAGCCCATAATAAATCCAAATATGGGCTAGCTATGTTCGATCTACCAGGCAAGTTTCTCACACAAATTTTCGAAATTTCAAAGGTAATATGTATCGGTGTAAATTAGTTAGTTCTAACCAAGTTGTGAATAAGCAAATTTTGTATGTTTAAATTGAGTTCGAGCTTCTCAATGAGTTACATTTTCTATTCACAATCAGTTTATTAATCATTTTCGACGAAGTTCAAAGTTATTTATGAGGTACTAAACTATCATAAAACAAATATATTTACGTTATATCTTATAATCGTATCTATAAATTTTGGATTTTGTAAACAATAATGGATATAGGGATTCATATTGGATAGAATCAGAATCTTTTATATTGTTTAATGAACCCTCTAGGGTCTCCTGGACCAGACGGATTCCCAGCCTTTTTCTACCAGAATCATTGGTCTATTATAGGTGATGATGTAACTGCTGCTGCCCTGGAACTGCTTAACACAAAGACAGGTTTGCAGGCAATCAACCAAACTTTTATTGCCCTCATCCCAAAGAAAAAAACCCCTGTGACTGTCTCTGATTACAGGCCAATCAGCCTTTGTAATGTCCTCTACAAGATCATTGCAAAGGTGATTGCAAACCGCCTAAAATCAATACTCCCCTCTCTGATTTCAAATACTCAAAGTGCCTTTGTTCCTGGGAGGATGATATCAGATAACACAATAGTGGCATATGAGCTGCTACATTCCATGCAAAACAAAATGAGGAAGCAAAAAGAAACTTACATGGCTCTCAAACTCGACATGAGCAAGGCTTATGACAGACTCGAATGGCCATTCATACAAGCAGCTCTTAGTAAGATGGGATTTGCCAAAGAGTGGGTCGATTTGATCATGCAGTGCATTGGCACAGTTGCTTACTCTATCATTCTCAATGGAATTCCCCAAGAACCCTTCAATCCATCAAGGGGTATTCGACAGGGAGACCCTCTTTCTCCCTATATTTTTATCCTATGCTCAGAAATACTCAGCTTCTCTTTAAGCCAAGCAGAACAAAAAGGTTTAATATCAGGAATTCCTATAACCCGAGGATCCTTCACTGTTAACCACTTGTTTTTTGCAGATGATAGCCTTGTGTTCTGCAAGGCACAAGCTTTGGAATGGGCTAATCTTCATAGCATCTTAAGATCATATGAATTAGCTTCGGGGCAAAGGTTGAACCTTGGGAAGACCTCCATCATGTTTAGTAAGAACACTAAAGCTGAAGTTCAACAAACCATTTTGGCTACTGCAGGAATCCCAATGTCAGGTCCATTCGAGCAATACTTAGGCCTGCCTTCTTATGTAGGCAAGAACAAAACAAGGTCTTTCAACCATATCCTTGATAGAGTCAAAAACAAGATGTGCAGCTGGAAAACAAACCTATTGTCTCTAGCAGGCAAGGAAATTCTACTAAAGGCAGTCATTCAAGCAATCCCCACTTATTGCATGGGGATCTTTCTAATTCCGAAGGGAATTCTGAGAAATATAAACAGAAGCATGCAAGCCTTCTGGTGGGGAATGAGAGAACAGAAATCAAAGGTGCACTGGATTAGCTGGCAAGGAATGGGGAAGCCAAAACAGATAGGCGGATTGGGGTTTAGAGATTTTGAAAACTTTAACAAAGCTCTTCTGGCCAAGCAAGGATGGAAGCTCCTCACAAATCCAACCTCTCTTGCTGCACAGGTAATCAAAACTAAATACTTCCCCTCGGGTGACTTCTTTTCAGCCAAAGTAAGGCCTGGTGATTCCTTTGTCTGGAAAAGCATCACAGCAGCTAGACCTCTTCTCCTTGAAGGCCTGCTGTGGAGAGTAGGGAATGGTAAGAGCATCAAAGTATGGACAGATCGATGGCTCCCGTCTCCTTCCTCCTTCAAAATACAATCCTATCCAAAGATTCTACCTCCTGAAGCCACTGTGGCCTCTCTAATTGATCAAGAGTCACTCAAGTGGAAAATGGACTTAATTCAAGAATGTTTCAACCCTTCTGAAGCAGCTGTTATCACAAAAATTCCCATTAGCCCGTGTAGCAGAAATGACAAACTAACATGGAGAGGTACAGCCAATGGCATTTTTTCAGTTAAATCTGCATACCATCTTCAAATGGACCTAATTGCAGTTAAAATGGGACAATCCTCAGGAATTAGTCAAGACACAGAAGTATGGAAACGTATTTGGAAAGTTCATGGCCCAAATGGATTAAAAACCTTTCTCTGGAGAGCTGCTAAAGAAATACTTCCCACCAAGTTGAATTTACACAGAAGAAAGATTGTTGAATCTCCTATGTGTCCAATTTGCCTGACTTATCCTGAGACTACTTCCCATGCTCTCTGGACATGTATAGCAGCCCAGGATGTATGGACTTGCAGCTCGAGAAAACTACAGAAATGCCTTCTAAACGAGGCCCCTTTTTATGAAGTCCTGGATCATCTGCTCTCAACTCTTCCTGAGGAGGAAATTCTAACTCTGGCCCTCACCCTCAGGCAAATCTGGTTCAGAAGAAACAAATGGGTCTTCGAAGATCACTTCTCCTCCCCTCAACAAGTCATGAACATGGTCATCTCGAATGCCTCTGAGCTTCTATTACTAGATAGAACTCAGAAGAGAGTAAGCACCACAAATCATCCTACTCCACAGTGGACTAAGCCACCACCCGGATCCTTTAAGGTGAATTGGGATGCAGCCATTGATAAAGTTCTTTGTAAGATAGGAATTGGTATTATAATAAGGGATAGTGAGGGTTTGGTCACAGCCACTCTCCAATCGTCTAGAGGAGCTTTCCCGGATCCATCTCTGGGGGAAGCTTTGGCAGCTTTAAGAGCGGTGTAATTCTGCAAAGAGCTGGGGCTTTCTAGCATTATACTAGAAGGGGATTCCTTGGTGGTGGTAAACTTGATCAATGGAAGGGAGAATAACTGGAGCTCAACTGGATTAGTATGTCAGGACATCAAGATACTACTAACTCATGTTAGCTCCTGGTCCGTAGTGCATGTTCCTAGACAAATGAATGTAGTGGCCGACTGTTTAGCTAAGAACTCTTTTGCATGTGCTGAAGATGTTATTCTTGTAGAGGACTATCCTCAGTGTATTCACGATTTCCTCAAATGATTTATGAATTGATATCCTGTTTTATTCAAAAAAAAAAAAAAAAAGAATAAGGGAAAACATATCATAACCCTAGTTTGGCCACCGGGATAGCACAACCATACCACTAGGGTTAAACATGGTATATGATATGATATGATGATATGATATGATACGAAACGATGCAATATATTATGATAAGAATAAGATTTTCAGTTAGTTATGCCAAAGTATTTTTTTAATATGAACAGTTGGCTTTTGAAATATGAAAAAAGATTAAAATGTCGCTCTGAAATGTTGTTAATATGTTTTGAGATCTGCATATGATAATGAAATGTTTTTATTTTCTGCATTTTGAACTTTATGAAAAAGCTCATGTTGTACATACTAGTATATATGATTTACTTATTGAGTTGTTGATAACTCATCCCTTATCTTCAAAATATTTTTCAGATGATGTAGCGGGTTCAGTTGAGGAAAAGGAATAGAAAATTTGAGCAAGGCTAAGCTAAGGATAGGGTGTCGAGTACCTTAGGGTACTACTATTAATAGAAGGATTTCTGATGTCTATTAGATATGTTTATGCATTTGGTTTAGTAAGACTTAAAGATTTATCAATTTATTATGTTGAGACTATTGGAAAATTGTGAACCCATTAGTTTATGCTGTTATTGTAGTGATGACTTTGTGGAGATTATTAAGTGTTTAATTGGAAAATATAAGATTGTTTTTTTTTTTTTGAAATCTTTGGAGATTTTAGATGTGTTGGGAGATAGGTTTATAAGTGATAGGTAGTACTTCTCCAATCCATCTGGATACGGGGCGTGACAGTAACAATCCTTTATAACATGCATATAAAATAGTGTCGTAACTAACCTTTGGTACAATTTAGATTTGAACCATCCCAATGGAAGTTTCGGATACAAAGGCACCTCTTTCTATGGCTGACCTCTGACTCCAACAAATTGTTCCTCCGACTCAGACTCTTGTTCGGAGTCGAAGTCCGACTCTGAACAGAGATCGGAGCTATGAATGGAGGTCGGAACTCCGATAGGAGTTCGGAGCTCCGACCATTTGTTTCTTTACGTTTCTTACGGATCGAGTTGTACATTGGCTTAGGGCGTTTGTTATGTGTATATAGGACGTTGTGGAGACAAATTAAAATACCTTTGGGCCGCCAATACTACCATATATATAAAAAGATTCAAAACTTTACTACTGGCAAAGGAATAAAGAATCTGATACTAATAAAAGTTTTAAGCAACATGACTCAATTGGCCAAAAACCTAATTGCAAAGAAGATAATTCATATTGGAGAATATGAAAAAGAAAAAGACAAAAATCAATGTGGCCTAAATAAGAGTATCACGTGGTGGGTCCTTGTTTCAGTCTTTGCTCGGATTGAGCACAATGTAATGTAACTACATAAATATGATCACCAAAGTCCAAGTCCAAATCTATAAAAAAAAATAATAATAATGAAAGGATAAAAAAAAAAAAAACCTTAAATACAATAGTTTAAAAACTAAATAACATGTATGATGTAGCCATAAGTTATAACAGTCCCATTTATAACGTAATAACAAAATTGACTTAACCTTGAAATATAACTACATAAATATTAAACACAGATTTCACTCAAATATTTTTTGGTCCATTGGTCATGCATGAAATGAAGATAGAAAGTTGTAATCAATAAATGAAAAAAATTGATAATAAAAGATTGACCATGGTAAAAGTAGAATTTGATTCTTACCAAGAAAGGGGGTTCTCTCAATTCCTTCCCAACTCTCAAGGGGTGTCCGTCTCAAACTCTCAGTCATCGACAATTATGTTAGGGTTCACAATTATATTTTTAAAATCATAAAAAGTAGAAGTTAGAAACATTAAAAATAATTAAATAATCATTTAAAAGCATATAAACTTGCCCGATTCAAGTCTATAGTTCTCGGCATCAACGCCAACGGTATCCAGTCCAATGGGCATTTCACTTATCCAATTCTGTGTGCAAACGAGGGCCTCCACAGTTGTTGGTGATAATGAACTCTGATAAGCATTCAACACGCGACTTCTAGTGCTAAATGCAGACTTTGAGGCAACCGTAGTGACAGGAATGGCTAGCACATCTCGGACTACACTGGAAAGGACTGGATACTTGGTGGAATTAACTTTCCACCAAGTTAATAGCTGCAATACATCCCTAGGTGCCTCGACAGCTTCTATAAAATATCGTTCAACCTCATATGTACAATGCATAATATTCCTTGTTGACATGAGTTGATGATACTGCTGTATAATACAATGGCCTCTAACCCCTACAGATGGGTTAGTATCACTTGAGGAAGCTATTGACCCCGTCGGCCTCAAATGTGAGAAGCTACCAGTTGTGGATGAAGGCTGACAACTATTGCTGTAGTGATTATATAGGTCATCAATATCACTTTTTAGTACTCTAATAAACTCTGCAGCCTTCACTGTCCCGAGGATGGAATTTACCCAAAATTCTAGAACGGCCAACTTATATCGAAGGTCAAGGATCACAGCCACAAATAGCAATCTATTTATCTTATCAATATTCCTCCAATATTTATCATATTTGGTCTTCATCCTCGTAACCATAGCAAATAACAATCTACCAGAGTCAGTACAACTATTTTTCAAGTGGAAGTGAAGCTCCGAGAGCTCGTTGAAGAATGAGTTCGCAGTCGTATATTTGGATCCAAATAGCCGCATGGTTATGTCATAAAATTTTTTTCAAAATTCAATAAAGTAGCTCACACAGGTCCAATCATGTGCGTTCAGAGCATCGAGCCCCTGTTATGCTAGCTCCAACAAAGCATACCTCGGCCCCCATCCTCGACCTCCATCCGCTCGAATGCTTTTTGGTACTTCTGTGCCACATCCAACATCATGTATGTAAAGTTCCATTGAGTCGGAATGTCCAAGCACAGCATACCAGAACATTCATTGTTAAGATCTTCTACTATTGCCTTAAACTTGGCAAACCTTTGAGGGGAACCCCTCACATATCATACAAAGCTTTGGACTCGGGTAATGGAATCATCAACCTCTTTTAACCCCTCAACAACTATGAGGTTGATGATATGAGTACAACATCAAACATGAATAAACTCGTGGGCCCGAATAACATTATCTCTCACGTCATGTTCCGCTTAAACCAATCAATTGATGTTTCATTGGCACTGGCATTGTCAACTATAATACACAGCACTTTTCAAATTCCTCAGTCCTTTAAACAATCATCCATCTTTATCCCAATGGATGCACCTTTATGATCCACAATATCTTTAAAGTCAATAAGTTTTTTATGCAAAATCCACTCACTGTCAATGTAGTATGTTGTGATACCCATGTAGTAGACATTCTGTATGGACATCCATGTGTCAATCGTAAACGACACTCTCTGGCCAGTGGTAATAAACATCTTCCTCATCTCAGCCTTGTCTTTTGCATGCCTCTTCATACAATCTCGCATCACCGTATACCGTGATAGAATGAGAAATCGTGGCTCGACAAAGTTTAGAAACTTTCAAAAGCCTCTTTTCTCGACTGTTGTAAAGGGCATCTCATCAGTAATTATCATCTCTACAAACATGTCCCTCAACATCTTCTCACTGTATTAAGGAATGACCAATTTCTTAGTTTGTGTACTATCAGTGGCTGTAGAAGTTTGGTAACTGAGATTGGTCTGATTAGTGGCCACCAATCCCTTCGCTATCTTATATCATTGGCAACCATTTAGATGTGCTATTAACACACTAGTGCTTTGCTTCTTCGAATGGCATCCACAAAGTTGTCCCCAATAATGGCATCTTGCTACTGGGTTCGCAATATCACCAGGAATTTTGGTGAAATGCTCCCATGTTCACGACCTCTTTTTAAAAGGTTATGGTGGTTGATCTTGCTCAATGGGCATCTCCTCCTCTTCGTTGAATATATCCTCATCCTCTATATATATTGGGAGTGGGAGTCGACTACTTGCACAAGATGTAGCTGCTCTAGATGTAGCTGCCCTAGATGTGGCTCTAGGGGTGGAAGTACCCACCTGTGTAGGAGTTGTAGCATTGGCATCCGCCACATCCCCTTGTGGATGATCATCTCCATTAGGTCTAGGATCCATATCACAAGTAATGAAGCTGAAAAAATAAATTAGAAGCAAAAAATTAGTTTAAAAATAAACTAGGCTATATTAAAAATTTAAATCAACGAAAAGATACAGGACATGCATTATTGTATCGTGAATGCATAATTCAATATTTTGAGAAATTGTCTTTTGTCAAAGGAATCATTGAGATATCAAGGCACACATATTTATTTAATAAAAGTTATAGCCACCCATCTTTTCAGTGGCCAAGAGCTGTTGATCTCACAATATGAATAACCCCATATGTTAGTTTGTGCTTTGATATTTGATAGGTGCGGTATGTTAGTTTGGGGGTGTAAAGTGTAAATATTTTGATATTTGAGGGAGTAAAATGTAACTTTCTCTTGACATTAATTCAATTATAAATAAAGATTCTAACATATATTTTAATCAAAATTCATAAACTATAAATATTTAGACAAAGGGTAGAGTCCATGGATCCAAGTAGACATAGGTAGCCCCTCCACATATATAGAATTGAAGACTATATAAGATTTGGAAATGACAGGAAAGGCATCCATTTCGGTCCCCACTGGATGGATCACAGATTCACAAGGAGAATGTGACCCACTACTAACCCCTCAAAGTCACAAACTCCTCATCACACATGCTCTTCCAAACCCTTCCGATTATGATAACACTTAAAACTTCGGGCAAATTATTAGTAAGAAATTAAGAGAGAGAGAGAGAGAGAGAGA
>QEOT01124283.1:216582-246390 GCA_003123785.1 Pterocarya stenoptera | reverse complement strand
GAGAGAGAGAGAGAGAGAGAGGGAAAACAAGGAATTGTGGCTTGGGGATGTTGATGTTTAATAAGAAAGGGGGAAGCAGCAGCGGCACCCTTATTCAATAATTTTGCCAAAGTCCAAACAAGAAGAAAAGAAAAGTGGCTTTAATGGAAAGGGCCATCCATGAGCATTAGCCATTAAGTAAAGATTAGAGCAAATGATTCAATGGGATAAGACTTAAGATAGGTTGAGAAGGAAAGCAGAGGTGGACAAATTTTTACTTAGTGGTAGGTTAGGATGCCCTTATCAACTTGCTCACTCTACACCATGGTTTAATATGACTAACCACAATTTCCATCAGTTTACACAGCAATTATTTAATATTTAGGATCTCTCTCTCTCTCTCTCTCTCTCTCTCTCCTTTTTCTTCTACAACCATATTTTTTTGTGAAAGAAAAAAAAAACCCAAAATAGTGGCACTTGAACGTTTCAAAATTCGAATATATATATTATTTAAAATAAAAGGTAGCTAAAAATGTGCTTAAGCCCATATTATACACAAAAGAAAATGACTTAATGGTTTGGGGCTTAAGAAACGTACTAATTATAATATGGATTTTTGCTTGAATATTATCTTCTCCGAAAGGAGGAAGTAAACCGGTAACCTTTATTTTTTGGGGTAAAATAAAGAAAATCCCAATTAAATTGAGGATTAAAGATAATGACCCGAATAAATAATAGAAAAAAATCCAATTGAGGGGTTAAGGGTCAATAGCTTAATAGTATTAGGCCTGTAAAAATAAATAAATGAAAACAAAATCCCCTCAAGAACCTAAAAAAGGCCCACACCACGCCTCTGCAATGGGACCCCTTGTTTCAGTTTTTCTACATTATTAAACAAGTGTTAAAACAATAACATTGTTCTTGATACTTTCAGTCTTCAGATTAAACACATTGCAATATTGTATGCATACAACACATTGCTTTAAGGAGAATCTGTCCAACTTCATAGAAACATCTATTATACATTTTATCAAACACATTGCATGCATACAACACAACTTACAAACACATTACACATTTTATCAAACACATTTCCTTACTACAAATTTACAAAACAAATTCATTTCAATCACATAAAAATACCCAAACATGCATGCTATGAGTAACAGAATACATAAAACTAAATCAAGCAATTTAATTTTAGGGCTTGGAATCGGGTTCTTACCATAGGTTGAAGCTCATATTGAAGTCGCGCACTACGGAGGAGCAAAGACTCACGTCGACAATAGAAAGGAAACGAGGCAGCGAGGTGGAGGTTCACTGGTTCAGCCTTTCAGAGTCTTTAGACGTGAGACTTGAGAGAGAAGGAGGAAGAAGGAAGAAGGAAGAAGGAAGAAGGGAGAAGGGAAGGGAAGGGGGGTCCTGTGTTTTGGAACCCCCGTATGATGAAACGACGCCGTTCCACTTTAAATAGAACGGCGACTTTTGATTTTTTTTTTTTTAAATTGGAGTTGAAGTTCGGAGCTCCAAGGACCTCCGAACTCCGACTCCGACTCTGACTCCCTATTCAGAGCCACTCCGCACTCTGACTCCATTTCCGACCACTCCGACAGAGTCAGAATCGGAGCGGATGTCGGGCGGAGTCAAAAATTTCAAAATCTTGCACAGCCCTACCTCTTTCCATGTCCCATTGGATTGCAAGTTGATTATGGCCAATCCTTGCAGCCTGCCAATGAAGAACATGATGGTTCCCCTGGTGGCTCCCAACTAATCTCTACTTCATCTTCAACTTCCAAACTAGACTTGTCCTATAACACCCCGTATTTTAGTGTATTTTAATTAAATAATTATTTTAACTAATTTAAATATTAGTCCTCTTGTTTTAAAATTATGAAAGTTTTGTTATATTATTTTATAATATTTTTAAGTTGTAAAAATTATTTTTGATATGTTTTCTTAATAGTAATTATTGTTTTGCATTTAAATTGCTCTTTAGTTTAAATTGGTTTGTTTATGGGTTTTAAAATTATTATTGTTGATGAATTTTATTATTATTTTATTTAAGCTTTTCACTGCATTTGAATTATTTTATTTTATTTACTGTTTTAAAATTCTTTTCGTTAGATCATTGTTGTGACCCAAGTTCTGAGGATTGGACGTTATTTTTTTCCCTTCATTTTTCTTTTTCCCTATTTCCTTTTTCCTTCCTTTTTTTTCCTCCTTCTTTTTCTTTTCTCCTTATTTTCCCTCCTCTCTCCCGCACGCGCAGCCCCTCCCCTCTCCCTCTCCCCGTGCATTTTTCTTCTTCCTCCAACCTGCATTGCTGTGCGCTGTCGTGACCCTCACCGCCCAGCCCACAACCTTCTCCACCGGCCGGCGACCTCACACCACCAACCCCAGCCCCTCCCGCGCTGCCGACAACCCGCACACACGGCTTGAAGCCGCAGCGTTCCTTGTCTCTTTGCGCCGCCATCGTGCCACCTCTAGCCACCATTTCTTCACCACATCTTCCTCGACCTCCCAGCTACCTAATGGACCCATCCACAACTCCGATCCGCCACCAGTGAAGCCGCACCACCAGCATTTTTGATTTGACCATTTTGGCCTTCAAACGCCTCTCTTACCGCCACCCACGGCCAAAGGACACCACCACTAGCTTCACCGACATCTCTAAGCCCTACCCTAGTAATCTCGAGTCTTGGTTTGTCTCCGTTCAAAAGTGAATTTTTGAGACCCACGGCTGCAGTGCATTTTGCACTATGCAGTTGCTATGTTGCAGCTTCTTGCACATCTGTGATCCTTCAGAAATTATTTTATAGTACTGTAAGTATTTTTTCAAATAACTTTTGAGATTTAAATGTATTTTTGCACTAACTCATTTATTGTGAATTGGTTGGATTGGAGGATGAAGTTGTGTGATTGGATTGTGCTGTGTTTTGTTGGTTGTTGGATATTGATGTTGTGGCTTGTACATTGCATATATGCATGCATGTTTATGTTTGTAAAAGAAAATTGAGTTTTCGTGTAATTGCATTCATGTTCATGTGTACATTTAAAAATTGGGGTTTCAAGTGAGAGAAAAGAAAAGAGATTGTAAGGATGGTGGTATAGTCCCGCCTGCGATTCCCGCCTTCGGTGCACACAATAGGAATGGTGGTAAGCAAGGATGATGGTGTTGTCCCACCTGTGATTTCCGCCTATGATGCACGCAGTAGGGATGGTGGTAGAGTCCCGCCTGTGATTCCCACCTACAGAGCTCTAATGGGTACCCCTTGTGTGGAAAAGAACTCTAGGGATAGTGGTATAGTCCCGCCTGTGATTCCCTCCTATGGTGAGCGCGATAGGGATGGTGATATAGTCCCGCCTGTAATTCCTGCCTATGGTGCATTTGGTAGAGATGGTGGTAAGCAGGGATTGTGGTAGAGTTCCGCCAGTGATTCTTGCCTACAGTATCCGATAAATGATTTTATGTGAATAATTTTCTGAGAAAATGATGGATTATATTTTTGGGCCAAAATGGGATTTTGGCGTACGTTGGAAAAATATCTATTTTTGAAAAAAAATGATATTTTTGGGTTTAATGCATATTACATCATATGCATGCATGGTTGGTTGCATTAATGTGTTTTTATCTTGAGATTGTTTAGATTATAACTTACCTGCAGTACCATTTAATTGTATCGCAGATTTTGATGTTGATGATGCAGATGCTGAGCCTAAGGATTTGGCTTCCCCGGAGGAGTGATCTGGGATCACTTGTATTTGTATTAAACAAATTCTGGTACTTATTGATTTATTTATATTATCCGCTGCATGTTTGTTGTACACCGTTGCATGTACACACACTTGGCACTTATCGTTGGGATGCATGACCCGTGTTGTTATCATCCCGACATCACGATTTTCGCGTTTCCGTAAGTGGGAGTCGGGGCGTCACATGCCCGAACCATCATCGCTCATATAAAATGGCAATGACCAATTGAGCTGTAGATCTCGTCTTGGATTTCTAGCATTAGGACGGATGAAAGCGTTTCGCGTACTTGGATTGATACTAGTTACATAATAGTTGTCGCTAGGAGCGTTGAAGCTGACTTGGCCACATAACATGTTTCGGTAAAAACTGAGGTGCATTGTCACCGCAATTTAGACTGGTGCTCAACGGATAGGGGATCATGTTTGTGCCACAAGGCTCACAATTCCTTGCAGCCATTTCTGTAGATGTATGGAGCATGGAATAGTAATTATACACTAAAAAATGAACTTTAGCCCACCTAATGTTAAAAACATGTCTAGATTATTATAGGTAGTAAGCTACTTGAAATATAACTACTTGTGTAAACACACTGGCAGCCCAAGGGGAACAAATGATTTTGAGCAAACGAGGTTAAATTCCAATTTTCTCTCAAAAATATTATGCTTGATTAATGTCATAATCAAACATAATATAGAGATTAGTGCCATACATTTGAAAAATAAAACAAAAATTTCTTTCCAAAATATCCTTTGCCACAGTAGCCACATCAGGTAATTCTAGCATATTCAAATATGTGAAAGGAGTACCTCTATCAGATTCGACTACGTGGATGAAGAGGTCGCGACCATGGCCTGTGTACTCCTCTTGAAGATTACGCACTTCCTCCATCCAAATTGAGCAAAGGTTGGTATTATTATATGCATATGAGTAAGCCTGGCATCGAGAGCTATCTAGGCACAACTTTCTGCATTCTTCTTCATCTTCTACCAACTCCTTTTTATTTGGGTCGATCACTTTCATCATCTTTAAGCTCAAGAACTTGTCTTTGGGGTTGAGTGTTGTCAAATTTCTAGTACACCCACTAGAAAAACCTCTAGCTTTCCAATCCTCCAGACTACTAGCCTTGAACCCCGACAAAAATTTGCATACTAACCTATTGTTAATCTTATAGTTGCCAAATTTTTCGCATGCATCGTAAATGCTACACTGGTTTTTCGGTACCCACAACATCAAAGATTGAGAATACCAGTACTGAAACTGCCCTGAGTAATCCATCACTATTAAGGCACCTTACTCTATTGCAGTAGCACACAGCAGCCAAATCAACATTGAAGAATAATTGTTGCATATACACCATAACAGATTGTACTGTCTAGAAGGATAGCTATCATTGTATAAGTGGCGAAAGAATCAAATGTTATTATATGTAATAGCTATAAATAGTAAAACAACAATGCAAATCAATAAGATGAAAAAATGAGTGTATTGAAAGGATAGTTGATTTTGGAAAATCAGAACCTATTCAAACCTTTACTCAAACACCTTAAAGGCATTCATTTGTTCAACATGGCATCAAGAGCCCTAGACTAACGTCTTCGTACATATTCATGGCATCTCCAAAAAAGACTCCAGCCCCCTCTATCATCACCTCCTCCACATAGTTCATCAACATCAAACTCACCATTGACAATTTTTTGCTTTGGAAAGCACAAATAGTACCTTTCTTGAAAGGCCACCAACTATATGGATATGTTGATGGCTCCATTCTTGCTCCCACAGCCTTTATTGATGGCAATCTGAATCCTGCCCACACAAAATGGGTATTACAGGATCAATTGCTCATCTCCACGATTAATTATTCTCTTTCTAGTTCAGTTCTTGCTCAAGTTCTAGATTGCACCACCTCTCATGAAGTATGAACCACCCTTCAAAACCTCTTCTCAGCCAAATCCAGTGTCCATGTCATCCAGACCCAATATTAACTAGTCACCCTTAGGAAGGAGTCTGAATCCATCTCTAATTACTACAATAAAGCCAAAACTCTTTCCTAATCCTTGAGTGTTGTGGGTCATACTCTTACAAATCAAGAGTTCTCTATTTATTTGCTTGCAGGTCTAGGGACAGAGTATGAGTCTCTTGTGATTTCTCTAACCACTGTCCCAACCCCCTCTTACCCCACCAAATCTACTGTTTTCTCCTTAATCACGAATCACGTCTGGCTCAACAGCTCAAGCATTGCTTTCGACTTCCCCCTTTTTTGCTAACACAACTACTTCCAAATTCTTTCCAGGTAACATTGCCTCCAGTAGAGTTCGGCACTCATAGTTTCGAGGTGGTCGTCGAGGTCATGCCAATGGGCATAATAACTTCTTGAGTGGTCGTAGTATCGGTTCTTCTTCCAACTATTTTCAAAATCGGTCTGAGACACATCCCCTCTGTCAAGTGTGTCATAAGGCAGGTCACAAAGCACTTACATGCTATCATAGATTCAACCAAGCCAAGGCCCATGCCTTGCCTCTCCCCCTTCACCCACTCGGTCCAATAGGCCATTTAATTTACTTTTTGTTGATGTATGGGGCCCAGCTCCAGTTTTATCTAGTAATTCAAGTCATTTTCATTTGTCCATCCTTGATGACCATTCCAAATATATATGGTTTTTTCTTATGCAACCCAAGTCTGATGTATCTACTATCATGATCACATTTCTTGGCTATGTTTGTAATGTTTTTTCCAAAAATATTATTTCGGTACAATCGGATTGGGGAGGGGAATTTCGACCTCTTAGGCCCATTTTTCAATCTCATGGCATAATTCATAGGGTCACCTGCCCCTATTCTCATCAACAAAATGAGAGCATTGAAAGATGTTACCGACTTATTGTAAAAGCCGGTCTTTCTTTACTCTCCTATGCATTTATTCCCCAACAGTATTGGGTTGAAGCATTCCAAACGGCCACTTTCCTTATCAATCGAATGCCCACCTCATTATTCAATCATAAATCTCCCTATAAATTTTTAATGGGCCATTCTCCTGATTATCTTTTTCTTCAGGTGTTTGGGTCCTCTTGTTCGCTTAACTTAAAGCCATATAATCATCATAAACTAGATCAAAGGTACAAAATGTGTGTTTTCATGGGCTATAGCCTAGACCACAAGGGCTATCTCTATCTTCATCTCCCTTCAGGCTGTACATATATTTCCAGGGATGTTTTTAATGAATCTGTGTTTCCTTCTGCACAATAGCCCAACTAAGTCACTTTAGATCAAAGGCCCACGGTCCACTCCTTTCTCCCTCACATTGAATCCGTATACCCACACTTGGACCCTTTCATAGCTTCACCTTAGTCCACAGGCCCATCTTCTCCTCATGACTTATTAGGAGCCCACATTTCCCCTTCGTCTTCAAGCACTCCTTTTCCAACTCAGAACCCTAGTTCTCATTCTTCTTCTACCGACTCATCTTCCTCCCCAAGCTCTGATTTCACTCCCTCTCCCATCACACAGCAGCCTCCTCCTCTTATTCCACAGTCTACATAACTGCCTCCTTCCCACCCCATGATCACCCATTCCCGTGCTCATATCCACTACCCCAAACAACGCACAAACGACACAATCCTTTGGCCTCCACCACGGCCTTCCGTGTCCTTGACTACCACTACATCATCATCACTCCCATCTGCTTCTATCACTCCTGAAGAACCATCCTCCTTCTCTGAAGCTTCGAAATACCCAGAATGGCAATCTGCTTTGTAGATCGAATTTTAGGCCTTGCTTCAAAACCAAACTCGAGATCTGGTTCCTCCTACTTCTGGTTTAAATGTGTTGGGTTCCAAATAGGTCTTAAAGACCATGAGCAAGCTGATGGGACTCTGTAACGCTGTAAAGAATGGCTTGTGGCCAAGGGTTACCATCAGCAACCCGGGATAGATTTCTCCGAAACCTTTAGTCCTATCGTTAAACCTGTAACAATCTGTCTTCTTATTTTTCTTGTAGTCACATCTAACTGGCCTCTTCATCAACTCAATGTGCGGAATGCGTTCTTACAAGGGGGACCCTGATGAAGTGTTTTCATGCATCAACCCCCTGGGTTCGTACATCCTGATCATCCAAATCATGTTTGTAAATTAAAAAAAATCTATCTATGGATTGAAACAAGCCCATCTGGCCTGGTTTGCAAAACTTACTGAGAAATTACATGACCTAGGCTTTCATGCATCTCGTTCTGATTGTTCTTTATTTCTATTGCATACTCAATCTGATTGCATTTACATATTAATATATGTTGATGACATAATTGTCATTGTTTCTAACTCTATTCTTATCTCTGATTTTATAGCTTCATTGAGTGTTCATTTTCGTGTTAAAGCCCTAGGTCTGTTACATTATTTTCTAGGGGTCTAAGTTAATCGGGTGTCTTCTAGTCTATTCCTTTCTCAATCAAAATATATTGCTAACCTTTTATTTCGTACTCATATGCATTATTGTAAACCTGTTTCAACCCCTATGTCCGCCTCAGTGAAACTCTCAACCCTTGATGGACTCACCTTTGAAGACCCTCAATTATATCAAACGGTCGTAGGTAGTCTTCAATATTTAGTTTTCACTCAACCTGGCATATTCTTTGTTGTTAATAAGGTTTGTCAGTATATGCATTGTCCTAAAAATTCCCATTGGCAAGCTGTTAAGTGCATTATGCGATCAAAATACTCAACACTTGAGTTTATTTATTTCTCTTTCTTCCTCCTTCAAAATTTCTACCTTCTCTGATGTTGACTAGGCTGGATGTCTTGACGATCGCAAGTCCACTAGGAGCTTTTGTGTGTATTTTGGATCTCATCTTATTTTTTGGGGATCTAAGAAACAAGCTACCATTGCTCACTCATCCACCGAAGCTGAGTACAAGTCAGTAGCCAATACGGCCTGTGAGGTTCTTTGGCTTCAATCCCTATTAAAAGAGAGTTTCACTTCTAAGTGGTCGGACTGATATTAGAAGGAAAGCAGCCCTACTTTCATCTGCTGCCATATAAGAAATTACACAATAATTTCAATAGTCTCACTCACACTGAATAGTCTCACTCACACTGAATAGTCTCACTCCACGAAGAAAAGCTCGCTTCCCCTCCTCTTTGCTCTACTTCTGTCACATTGATTTCTGCCCCCATTGGTCCATTGCCTACCATCCTAATCGCCACCAGCAATCCAACTTCAACCAGCTGGCGCAACCACCCACTCCGACTTAGTCACCACCGTCCTACTATCGTCCTCAAGTCATCGTAGAAATGGTCTGATTTTCTTCTATCAAAATGGCAGATTCTGTGATTTTTTTTCTATGCCAAATCTGCATGTGATTTATTTTTTCCAACCCAAATAAAATGCAAGGCATTATTTGGAACAAACAAGGATGGGCTATGTGATTTTATTTTTCTCAACCCAAATAAAATGCCAAGTCTGACAATATGCATTACAAAAGATGCAAGGAATTACCTGGAACCTAGACAATCAAGAACAAACCTAGCATTTCCTGTGATAATTGGGGTGGGCGACGTCGATGGGAGTGGTGGAAGAGAGGAGAGGGGGCAACGTCGATGGATCTGGGGGTGACGATAGATCTAATCTAGCAGCATAATGATGAGAGAGAGCAAAGTCATCGAGCAGATGAGGGATTTGATTTCCATCATGGGTTTTACTGTGTGCCGCACATCCCTTAGTAATCCATAAATGGGCTACGTGGTAGAAAATTATTAAAGGTTGTTTTCAACCTAATAATAGCATGACCGTTGAAAAGATATTCTCATTAAAAGAACTTGGCATTTTTCTTACTGACTCCCCTACATTGTGGTGTGATAACTTAGGAGCAACATATTTGTCTCTCAATCATGTTTTTCATGCTTGCACCAAACATGTGGAGCTAGACTATCATTTTGTTCGTGATCGTGTTACGGCCAAGACTCTTCAAGTTTCATTTATATCTAGCAAAGATCAACTTGTTGATATCCTGACCAAACCACTGTCCACTGCTTGGTTCCTTCAGTTACGATCAAGCCTCACACTTGCTTCTGTGCCGCTTAGATCGAGGGAGGGTACTAAAGCACCACACTCTGTTGTAGCGGCACACATTACTACCACTCCCACTCACTCGGTTGCAGCAGAACACAGGAGCCAAATCAACACTGAAAAATAATTGCGACATATACACCATAATAGATTGTACCATCTAGAAGGATAATTGTCATTGTATAAGTGGTGAAAGAATCAAAGGTTGTTATATATAATAGCTATAAATAGTAAAGCAGCAATACAAATCAATAGGATGAAAAAATGAGTGTATTGAAAGGATAGTTGATTTTGGAAAATCAGAATGATCTGTTCAAACCTTTTCTCAAACACCTAAGGCATTCATTTGTTCAACAATCACCAACCTTAATTCTTTGATCAAGCGGTCAGAATTGCTGGGTAATGATAGTAACGTATCTATGGCATCAGGCATCTCATCCGAACTGAGGAACTCACTTTTACTTACACAGTAATAGTCATCCGAATTTTTTGAAACGACATACCAATCCCTTTCTTGTAGCTTAAACTTGAAAATCCCAGTTCCCGGGTTATCCCTTCCAATCCACGAAGCCAACTCTAGGTCTTCCACCATTTTCGTACCTAGAAGAAATGTATCAGTTGGATATTTGAAGCTCTCGCACAGATAAACCACCATGCTATATTTATCAACATCGGTGAAGACCAGGTTCCAGAATCCATGAGTTTCACTTCCCAATTTTTAGAGGGGGTTCTACGGATAATAATAGACCAATAATCATTCCAGTGTCAATGGTGTCAGATACCTAGAGGTTTCCATCTTTGTCAGTTCCAAAAACTCCAGTGGAACCCTTCGGTATCGGGTCGTCACGATTGGCAACCCACACAACAATTTGATTTGACCAACTATGATACCATATCCCAATGAACCTCATGCCACTAGAGCTTCCCAACTGGGTAAAGAATCCCAGTTCAACCTTCCCTCCATCGGATATAAGAGTTGTAACATTTTTACAAAGTAGCTGGGAGTTGAAATTGGAATTCTCTTTGTGATTTTGAACATATTGAAGTTGCTTCTCATCTATAGTTGACAACATTCCCATCCGCTTCCTCTCACATGCGGTACGGAAAAAATATGAAAAAAAGAATGAAAAAGATTATTTTAATAGAATAGAGAAAGAATAAAATGTTAGATAAGATTTTTTGAAAGATAAAAAAAATTTAAAAAGTACTTATAAAAAAACGAAAGGGAATGCTCACAAAAGCTTCCGCTAACCACATTCTTTCTTTCCTAGGGTTTTAACCAGTTCGGTTTGATCGGGTTTTGGAAAAAATTTGGGACCTAATCGGTATGTATTGGTTTAGCATTTTCAAGAACCAATTCCGCACCAGTTACCCCCCTAAACCGATACTTCCGGTTTTACTAGTTCTGGTCTGGTTTTCCAGTTTTAATATATTATATTATATATTATATAACATATATAATAGTATATTATAGTATATAATACTATAGTGATAATATATTGTAGTATATTATAATATATATTATAATTGTATTATAGACTATAATGATACATTATATTATATATAGATTATAGTGATATATTATAGTATATAATATAGTGATATATTATAGTATATTATAATATATAGTGATGTGGTTATTAGTATAACTATTAATACAATAGACTATAGTGATATAAGATTTTAAAATTTAATATTATATTAATTAGTAATTTATCATATAATAGAAAACTATTTTATATATAATTATATATTATATATAAAAATTATATACAATATAAAAAATTATAATATATATATGAACCGGTCCAGTTTGGTCCAGTTTTAGAAAAAGCAAAACCGGAACGGGATCGATTTTGACCGGTTTTAAGAAAAATAAAACCGATACCAGACCAATCCACCAGTTTGGTCCGGTCTACCGGTTCACCGATTTTTTCTTACACGTGTATTCTTTCCAACCAAGCGGCAAGCAATAATTGGACAATTTTTGGATGTCCGGTACTATATAATATATTATTTTTATTGATTTATATGATTTAAGTTAGTTTTATTTTATAATAAAAAATAATTTTACAATTTTATTTATCATACTAAATCATATTAATTTGTTGATTTATTTTTGTTAAATTTATTTATGAATAAATTATTTCTCTTTTTTTTTTTAAGTTTTTAAATTAAAAATAATTTTTAAATTATATCTATCGTTTCTATTAATCTTGTACAAGAAAGAACCCTATACTTTATTTTAATCTTTTGGTCGCGAAAAATTGGTCCGAAAAAGTTGTTTTTGTTGTAGTGATTTTGCATGGTTCAACTAAGGATCAGGATTATGGAGCATGGGTGATATGATTATTTAAGCATAGTAAATTACTCATAGAAGATTTTATGAGAATTGAAGGATTTTATTAAGAGATTTTGTAGTATTCTGATGACTGTATATTTTGGAGTCTGCAAATATATTGATGAAACGTGAGTTTTAAGTTACAGGAAGTAACTCTCCGACCCCTGCGGGACCCAAGCATTACAGTCAGAGGTTTCACTAGGATTATAAAACCCGAGCTCAAATCTTTTTCCTGCTGAAATAAGAGTATCTTCTTGATCATCGCTTACCAATCTGCTAAATATTATGGTGTCTCTTGCGGCGCAAAATAAAAAAGATGAGCAAAATAAAAATGAATACAACAAGGAGCTAGATGGCCGTAGGCGGCATGTGTTCTACACACCCAGTAATGATGATGGTCTTTGATCTCCTTCTCCTTCTGCTCACGATTGAGATCAAATCAAAGTAGTTAGAATTTTCTACTTAACAAGGAAGCGTACAGTGGTAGCTAATCATGCAATTTCCAGAGTTATGTTCCCAAAATTCACATTTTGTTGGCTTTCTGAGAAACTGCTCAAAGTTGTTCTCCACAAGGCTGCCCCCACACATTAGTTTATAAGCACAAAAAGCAAAGTAATTATTATTGGGTGGACGGGGACGTTGAAATATGTTTGAAAAACTGGATGCATGGCTACTTCACAAGGACAGTGACGATATTGTCCAGGCCAGCCGTAGTTATTATTGTTGTTCTGCGTATTTGAAATGGTTAAACAGCCCCGGCTCGGAAAGAAATAGAAATGAAAGGAGTATCTATTCAGAGGTCATGTTAACATATTGACCTATACGCTTATTACCAGAACAAAAAAAATGAAAAACTCAACGCCATCTAGAATTTAAAGTTTTAAATACAAAGAAGTTAAGCAAAAGAAGAAAAATAAATTAACTCAGGCGAAACATGTGCAGATAAAAGTGGAGAAAAATATATTTAGCAGTAGCAGAAAGAAGAAAACTGGGCCAAATATGACCACCAGTTAACCTTTTGAAGTCCTACAGTGTCCCAATTCTTTGCTTCTCTCCTCACTAATCACTCTTAAGATATAAAATAAATAATAAAATCTATATCTTCCTATCAGGTTAAGTTTTTGAGAGGACAAGTGGTATTTTTACATAGTATCAGAGCAAAGGTTCTGAGTTCGAACCCTGACTCTACATTCTATCCCATTTAATTAAATATTCCACGTGTTGGGCCACCCATTAAGAGGAGTATAGCCCACCCATGTAAGGGAGTGTTAATATATAAAAATAAATAATAAAATCTACCTCTTTCTATCAGTTTAAACTTTTAGAACAAGTGATGATTTTACAATCACCAATTCACCAAGATAAAAGACATGTTTTATTAGTGCAATAAATCCATATCTAGATGAACTTTAATACAACCATATCCTCTTTGAATGTTTGAATTAACATAGGAGTTTAAATTGTTCAATCGCTCCAAACAAACATATATAAAGGTTGTAGCTTTTAAAGAGTAATAATGTATAATAAAGCACCATAATAATAATAATAATCAGCACTTAGAAGGGTAATTTACAAGACTAAGTTGAATTATTGGAAAGCAAATCGGCCAACGAGGTCAAGATTGTGGTCGGATTTTGTTAGCTTTTGTTGTGGCCCCCCACTGGTTTTTTATCCTTTCCCCTCCTTTTTCCACCTCTTTCTGTCACGTGGGAAAGAATTCAACATGCGATTACGCGGGTTTCCTTTCATAAAACATAACCTACCACTTATTGTTTGGTGTTATGAAGACCATAGTCGATCTGAGTTCTCTAAATGTTCAGATTAAACATCAGTATAGAGAGGATAATATTGTAGCGGATTATTTGGCTAAACATGGTGCTGCAGGTAGTTCTATGGATTTTATTGGTGAAGAGGTTACTCGGGGGAGACTTAGGGGGCTTTTAAGTATGGATATATTGAGTATCCCATACATTAGACGTTAGTTTGTTGTGGGGATACATTTTTTTTTTTTTTTGGAGTCTTTTTGATGTAACTATAGTTATTTCCCGCCTGAGTGAGAGTTTATTTTAATAAATGGAAGTAACGCCTCCCTTTTTTTAGGAAAAAAAAAATCTCCACTCAAAACAGTAAAACAATCTTCAGCTTCAGTCTGCACTAGCAGCCTAGCAAATCCATCTTGTAGTAATACTTATGCATCGTAGATTCTTGATTAGTCAGGAGGGAGACAGACATCGACCACCTAAATTAACACACGAGAAGTGTAGAAAGGGGTATAAAAACAGCAAAGGACATTAACCCAGCTAGGGACACAGATATTCTCAGTCTAGTCCAGTTGGAGTACCTATGACCTATTCCTCAAGAGGTTAATGTGATTGTGACCACAAATGAGGAAGGAATGGAAGAAGGTTTTATACAGATCGCCTTGTTTGGTTTGGTTACTAAAATCTAAAATTTTGAAAACCTTCCATCTCATCATTACAATTTTTTCAAATTCTCGTATAAAATAAAATAAATAATTCAACTTTTTCAAATCTTAAAACAAATATAATATTAAAAAATATATTCTAACAATACTTTATTCAACTTTTTAACTTTAATCTCAACTCATCTTATCTCATTTTCGAAAACAAACGAGACAATTCAAGGAGAAACTCGTTTGCACACCACACTCTGCAAAATCCCTTTGTTTCAAAAACTACAGTCCAGAACTTGTCAAATAAAGGTTTGGATCAATCAAATTCGACGCACAACCGAGCACAACTTGAACGGATGATGAGCCTTGAAGACTTCATTTTTTCCTGCAACTATAGTGCGACCTAAACAGAGCTGCTCCAAACTGTACAGTACTACATTTCCAGCACAATTTTAGGTAAAACCAAAGTTGAGCGGCATACAAGCAGCAGAACAGCAGAGGAATACACAATACTTCAGACTACAATTTAAAACAAATCAAGCAACAATAAGTGCACCACAAAGCTAACTAATCACAGAGCATGCTTCGGGGTGCTTCACATCCAACACAATCTGCTGAGAATCATACATTATTTTGTTTCTCCAAGACTAAGAGTTATTTCCGTATGTGTGTCTAGTCTACTAGAAGAACTAGCTGTGCTAGAAAGGTCTCTCCTTGGAGTTGGAAGAAAAGCTGGTTTTTTCGGAGTTGGAACTGTCGCAGTTTCACTGTCAAGCATGGTAACAATATTGGACATGGTGGGACGGTCATTTGGGTCTTCTTGTACGCATAAGAGTGCAATGTTAGCACACTTCATGAACTGGTCAGCATTGCAAACTTCATGCAGTGTCTGGTCCATTAAATCCAACACCATGTTTCCTACCCACAATCTCCATGCCTGAGACATTTGTTAAATAAGTTGGTACGAAGTATAAATTCAATAATAATAATCATAACAATAATAATATATGAAAATCCAACATGCTTACATATCCTATAAGGCTCATGGCTTGTTGTGACTGATAAAATCGTGTGTTCTTCTTTCCACTTATAATCTCAAGGAGAACAACGCCAAAACTATAAACATCAGATTTGAATGAGAATTGTCCATCTAACGCATACTCTGGAGACATATAGCCGCTGCATTACAATGATTATCAGTGCATGGATAAAGTTGGCACTTGTATGCCTTTTGTCTAACAGGAGTTACGAGATTGAAAATTGTGATACAGTAGAGAAAGATCAGCTTCCATAAGTATACTGTCTAGGAGATCTAACAGGAGTTACGAGATTGAAAATTGTGATACAGTAGAGAAAGATCAGCTTCCATAAGTATACTGTCTAGGAGAAACTTACTAAGTTCCAACTACTTGGGTCGTGTTGTCCCCAGTTTCTTTGCCTCCAACAATCCTCGCCAAGCCGAAGTCAGATATTTTGGGGTTCATCTCCTCATCTAGAAGAATGTTGCTGGTTTTCAGATCTCTATGGATAATCCTTAGTCTGGAATCTTGGTGAAGATAAAGAAGTCCTCGAGCTATTCCCAAGATGATGTTGAATCGAATCTTCCAATCCAAAAGCACGCTTAGCTTTTGATCTTCATGTTTTCCATTATGCATTGAAGATAACAATTTCAGCAACAGTAACAAGTCAGCTTTACTCAAGGCAAGATTCAGTTTATCAAGCAGACAAGCACTGGAGAAAATCAGCAATTCGGTTTAGAAACTAACCAAATATAAATGAGTCTAAGCTTTTGTTTGGCATGTACTCGTAGAGCAAAATCTTTTCATCTCCTTTTATGCAATAACCTCGAAGTCTAACAAGATTTCTATGTTGGAGTTTGGCAATCAACACGACCTCATTTTTGAATTCCCGTAAGCCCTGTCCAGAGACACTTGAGAGCCTCTTTACAGCAATTTCTTGACCTTCTGGAAATGTGCCCTGGGACCAAGTTACCATACCCAGAATGTTACCACTTAACTAGTATTCAGGAACATGAAATATAAATCAATGTTTCTGAACTTACCTTATAAACAGGCCCATAGCCCCCCTGTCCAAGTTTGTTTTCATCTGAGAAGCTATCTGTAGCAGTTAGTATGCTTTCCATGTCAAAAAAGGGGACATCTATGCCTTCATCTTCTTCTTTGATCTCACCCGAGTCAATCAAATCTTTGACATGTCTCTCACTGTGAAATGTGTGAAGTGCTCGGTTTCTTTTATTACTTTCTCTGTTTGCTGTGTTCCGAAGACAATCATGCTTATTAGTTAAACTACATAAAAGAACTAACTGGTTTTATTTTCATTTAAATGGACAGAACTAGAGATTTCCTATAGCACAAATCAGTTACCTTGTGTCTTGGAAATCTTTTTTCTCCATATATATATGCCTATAATGATACATGTGAGAGCAATCACACATGCTAAAGTTGACACAACAATCAGAAGCAATTTCACCTTGCTTTCTGAAGGCTCTCCCGAAGGCTTAGGAGAAGAACCTTGTACAGGAGGAGAATCACTTTCTACATGGAAGAAAGAAGAAATTAGTGTCACTTCAATATGTGTAGCAGAAAATAACTTGCCATGAGAGTGAACAAGTTCAAAAGGAAAAATCAGAGGATAAGTCAAATTCAACAATATTTTTATTGCATAATTCATTGTTGGTGCAAGGTAATCATGATATTGCTGAAAATTATTTTAAAAATTATAGGGAACATCCCAATTTCTAAGGTAAAACTAGATGTGATAGTACATAAAGAAAAATAAAAGCTTTTGGAAAGCAGGATATAACATCAGTTGAGCAGTTAACTATTCTCCCAACACTGCTGTAGCCAGCGCAATGGAGCAGGTTTTGGGTCTAATTATCATAACTGGTTAAAACAATAAAATGATTTGAGTAGGACAGTTCCCCCGTTGCAAATTTGCTATACCATCACAATGATCTTATTCTATTTTCACTAGCAGAGCAACAATACTCTGTAAGATGCATATAAAATAGTGTCCTAACTAACCTTTGGTACAATTTATATTTGAACCATCCCATTGGAAGTTTCGGTTGCAAAGGCACCTCTTTCCATGTCCTGTTTGATTGCAAGTTGATTGTGGCCAATCCTTGCAGTCTGCCAATGAAGAACAGGATGGTTCCCCTGGTGGATCCCAACTAATCTCCACTTCATCTTCAACTTCCGAACTAGACTTGCCTGAACCATCATCGCGCATATAAAATGGCAATGACGGATTGAGCTGCAGATTTCGTCCTGGATTTTTATCACTAGGACGGATGAAAAAGTTTCGCGTACTTGGATTGATACTAGTTACATAATAGTTGCTGCTGGGAGCGTTGAAGATGACCTGGCCAGAGGACATGTTGCAGTAAAAACTGAGGTACATTGTGTCACCACAATTTATACTGGTGCTCAACGGATAGGGGATCATATTTGTGCCACAAGGCTTACATGTCCTTGCAGCCGTTTCTGCAGATGTATGGAGCATGAAATAGTCATTATACACTGAAAAATAAGCTTTAGCCCACCTAGTGTTATAAACATGTCTAGATTATTATAGGTAGCAAGCTGCTTGAAATATAACTACTTGTGTAAGCACACTGGCAGCCCAAGGGGAACAGGTGATTATGAGCAAAGGAGGTTAAGTTTCAATTTTCTCCCAAAAATTTACATTGAACTATGGATTTCGAGGGTAACTTAATGTCATAATCAAGCATAATATAGAGACTAGTGCCATACATTTAAAAAATAAAAAAATCTTTCCAAAATATCCTTTGCCACAGTAGCCAAATCAGGTTATTCCAGCATATTCAAATATGTGAAAGGAGTACCTATATCAGATTCAGCTACGCGGACGAAGAGGTCACGACCATCTGTGTACTCCTCTCGAAGATTACGCACTTCCTCCGTCCAAATTGCGCAGTTAGTAGTATCGATTCGGCCTTTCCTGTCTCCCTTATTTGTATATGAGTAAGCCTGGCACCGGGAGCTGACAAGGCACAACTTTCTGCATTGTTTTTCATCTTGTACCGACTCCGTTTTATCTGGGTCGGTCACTTTCATCATCTTTAAGCTCAAGAACTCGTCTTTGGAGCTGAGTGCTGTCGAATTTCTGGTACACCCGCCAGAAAAATCTCTAGCTTTCCAATCCTCCGGACTACTAGGCTTGAACCCCGGCAAACATTTGCATACTAACCTATTGTTAATATTGCAGCTGCCAAATGTTCCGCATTTATCGTAAATGCTACACTGGTTTTCCGGTACCCAAAACTTCAAAGATTGAGAATACCAGTACTGTAACTGCCCTGAGTAATCCATCACCAACCTTGATTCTTGGATCGAGCGGTCAGAATCGTTGGAATATGATAGTAACTTAGCTATGGCATAAGGCATCTCATCCGAACTGAGGAACTCACTTTTACTTATCCAGTATTCATCCAAATTTTTTGAAACGACATACCGATCCCTTTCTTGTAGCTTAAACTTGAAAATCCCAGTTCCCGGGTTATCCCTTCCTATCCACGAAGCCAACTCTAGGTCTTCCACCATGTTCATACCTGGAAGAAACGTATCAGTTGGATATTTGAAGCTCTCCCACAGATAAGCCACGCTGCTATTAACAACATGATCGGTTAAGACCAGGTTTCCAGAATCCATGAGTTTCACTTCCCAATTTTTAGAGGGGGTTCTACGGATAGTAGTAGTAGACCAGTAAACATTCCCAGTGCCATTGGTGTCCGATACCCTGAGGTTTCCATCTTCGTCAGTTCCAAAAACCCCAGTGGAACCCTTCGGTATCGGGTTGTCACGGTTGGCAACCCACACAACAGTTAGATTTGGCCAACTGTGATACCATAACCCGACGAACCTCACGCCGCTAGAGTTTCCCATAGGGGTAAAGAATCCCAGTTCAAACTTCCCTCCAGCGGAGATAAGAGTTGTTCCGTCGTCTGTAATCTTCTCGCCGAGCTTCAAAATGTCTCTAGCCTCGGAATATGCAGCAGGGGAACACAAGAAGTACAAGTACAAAAAGAAGATGGGAGTTGAAACTGGAATTCTCGTTGTGATTTTGAACATACTGAAGTTGCTTATCATCTAGTTGACAAAGCTTCTGCCTAACACCGTTAACCTTTCTTTCCAACCAAGCAGTTGAGCAATAATTGGACAATTTTTGGATGTCAAATTCATGTACTATATAATATATTATTTTATTTTATAATAAAAATAATTTTACCACACTAAATCATATTAATTTATTGATTTATTTTTATTAAATTTATTTATGAATAAAGTATTTCTCTTTTTTTTTTAAGTTTTTGAAATTAAAAATAATTTAAAAATTATATATATCATTTCTATTAATCTTGTACAAGAAACAACCTTATATTACTTATTTTAATAACAAAATAAAAAAGTTGTATATCTATCCATCTTCTATATAAATATATATATATATATATATTCAATATTAATGCAAGAAACAAACTTCACGCAGGTCTCTCGATGGATCGAGGATGGAAAAAAGTTTCAAATTGATTTCCAATCGTGTCTTATTTTCCAAATGTTGGTTAATGTTGCAATTTGGTTTGGTTTCTGTTTTCTTTCTCTTAAAAATCATTTGAAGTTAATTAGAATTATATAATTACAATAAAGGAAAGAGACCTATCTATACAGACAACTTTCAATCTTATTGGTTGGGGATCATGGTCTCTTAGCAGTAGTCCTTTTCTATCTGATTACCACCACACATGATAGCGCCCGTTACTTTCATTTTACTTTAAATGAATGGTATATATTTAATGAACAGATTTCGACATCATCAATCTGTTTAGCATATCATATATCAGCAAACAAATGACAAATTTGCAGATTTAAAAGGAAGTTTAATTTAGAGCATGCAGGCCAGTCAAAGTCATCACATGTGGCCGGCCTGCCTTTGACAACCAATTAACCTCCCTTACTAAAGAGAACGAAATGGAGAGAGATATATCGACATATCAACCCCTAAAAATGTGACCAACCAAATCTACTACAGTATATATATATATATATTTACAGCTTCTTTTGCATGGCAAAAACAAAAAATTAGAATTGAAAATAGAAGAGAGATAGACGTGTCAAAAGGGCTTCTACACTTTTTATTGCTCATTTAAATGTTGTCCAAAATATTTTTATGGATGACAATAAATCTTGATATATCTATCTCTCACTTAAAGCTTTAAGTTGGTGTTCGAACTTGAGGTACCTTATCCCAACATTTGCAAATAACACCCATAATAGATATACATGAATGACTACTTAATGGCCACGAGTCACCTACATTAATCTGATACTTAAGGAAACTACAGTACTACAAAAACAAAAATTAAAATGCTTGGAGTTTCAAAAGAAGGGGTAATATATCAAAATTACAGTTAGCATTTAATTGTTACAGGGGAAAAACATTACTTTGGGATAGACGAAAAAATAGCCCCTACTTTTCTCCATGAGTACCACAACATGAAGTGCTAGAAACTTGAATATGCCAGGAAAGAGAAATTAAACAAAGAGTCTTGAGAATCTTGACTCTTGAGTATCAAGTTATCAACGACCTTCTTCTAGGTTAACCGTTACCTCGGTAAGTCTCGTTTGCTTTCATAACTCTTTATAATTCATCTCATCTAATCATTACAATTTTATCAAATTTTCATATAAAATAAAATAAACAATTCAACTTTTTTAAATTTTAAAATAAAAATAATATTAAAAAATAAATTGTAATAATATTTTATTTAATTTTTAACTTTAATTTCAACTAATCTCATCTGTAAAAACAAATAAGAGTATATCTCTCTAATTTACTAGAAGAAAGAAGTTGTGCCAGAAAGGGATCTCTTACAACATAGGCTGGTTGTAAGGAACAGGGGCCCTTTTTGATTGATTCATACAGAACAGAGGCTAAAGAAAAGCCGGAGAAGAGGCTAAAGAAGGCCACAACACACAAAAGAGACAAATGGGAGAGATAGACACATCAACCCCTGGTTGTGCTTTTACTAAGTTCCAACTACTCTGGTTGTGCTTCCCTCAGTTTGTTTGCATATTCTTGCCAAGCCGAAGTCAGAAATCTTGGGGTTCATCTCCTCATCTAGGAGAACGTTGCTTATTTTCAAATCTCTATGAATAATCCTCAACCTAGAATCTTGGTGAAGATAAAGCAGTCCTCGAGCAATTCCCAGAATGATGTTAAAGCGAATCTCCCAGCTCAATAACACACATAGCATTCGATCTTGCACAAGATTTTTCGATCTTAATTAAGATGCTTTCTGTTGGCAATATTTCATATATTTATGTAGTGAGCAAGTCTAAAAAATTTGAGGTTCGGAGGCTAACCAAATAAAAAGGAGTCTAAGCTTTTGTTGGGCATGTATTCATAGAGTAACATCTTTTCGTCTCCAACAATGCAATAGCCAAGAAGTCTAACTAGATTTCTATGCTGAAGTTTTGCAATCAACACAACCTCATTTGTAAATTCTTCTAAACCTTGCCCCGAACCACGTGACAGCCTCTTTATGGCAATCAGTTGTCCCCCTGAAAACTTACCCTGAGCACATTCCATATGGCATATACATCATCCTTTGTAAACCACAATATTGTTCAAAAATTAATTTTGCCGATTGTTGAGGAGATAGTTATTACCTTGTAAACAGGCCCAAGTCCACCTTGTCCAAGCTTGTTTGCCTCTGAGAGGTTATCTGTAGCTGCTAGTATACTACCCAAATCAAAAAAATGGTACATCAATCCCTTTCTTATCCTCTTCTTTGAACTCAGCTGAAGAAATCAAATCTTTGACACGTCTCTCAGTGTCATACAAGTTTAATGTCTGATTTCCCTGATTACTTCTGCTATCTGATTTCAAAACAGAATTTAAAACCAGCCAATTGTCAATCTAATGAAAAGGAGGGAGGAGTCAAACAGAAATTCTGTGCCTGCTAGTTACCACTTCTATTGGTCACTCGCCTTCTTTTCAGAAACTACACAAAACACAAGATCATGATGATGAGAATTATAATTGCAATAGTCCTCAGGACAATTAGATAACGCCTGTAGTGACCAGCTACTGCAATACAGCAAGACCATATGGAAGCTGGTTAGTCATCTAAAATTTAATACAATATAATATAACTCACATATATGTAAGGAAAAGAAGAACTTTTGAAAGGCACGATATATGCTGGTTGATTGAACACTAGAGGAATGCCATGGAGCAGGGTGTGGGGCTGGATTATCATAAGAAAGTAATTCCAGTAGGATAGAGTCCTTCTTGGATATAACATCAAAATGTTCTGATTCTTTCTTGGCTAACATTGCAATCTTAAAGTGCCAGTAGTGCTGGCATGAGAGGTAAAACCCTAACCTTTAACACAATGTAAGCTTAGGGCATCCCATCGGAAGTTTGAATTGCAAAGGCACCTCTCCTCTCCATCTTTTGTTGCCATGCAAGTTGAATGTGTCCAAGCCATGCAGTCTGAGGATGATAAGCAAGTCGGCTCCGGTGGTGGGTTCCAACTAATCTCTTCTTCATCAGAAGAAAGCCACCTGGTCATGTTAAATGGCAATGAAGAATTGAGCCGCAGATTTCCTTCTAAATTTCCCGCAACAGTACGATTTCCTGCATATTTTACTTGGATGACAAAAGTTCGTGTACTTGGATCGATGCTTTCAATTCGATAGGCAGGGGTACTGTTTGCCGGCATGAAGCTAACTTGGTCGGTGGAATTGTTGCAGTAGTGATGCAGGAGGATCTGAGTCAGATGATGCTGAGTTGTCAGACTGCACGTTGATTGCATTGAAATACCTTGAGGTGGCAGATCAGCGCAAAGAAGGCAAGAAACCGTCATCTTTCCTTGTTTGGGTCAGTTTTGAGCACGTTTCGGTATTTTAGCCATAACTTTGGCTACGGGTATCAGAATTGCGCATATGACCCCAATTCTGAAAGCTTTTTTCGGTGCCCACGACATGCATGCTGAAAAACGCTCGGTGTGCATCATTTTCGAGGTCAAATTCTACTGTTTTTCCCTCCAATTTCCTATTTTTAGTTATTTTTTACCTTTTATGGTAATATTTCTTTTTCTGTTTTAGAAGTGATTCTGAACTCGATTTAGGCCAGATTTCTGACAGATTACTTCTTTTATTATGTATTTAATTTTGGTATGATTATTGAGATTTTGCTATTTTTAGTAAAATTCCAATACAGTCGATTTTCAGTTATTACAGCCCGGCTCGTGGATTAATTTGGATGTTTTATTGATTATTGATAATTTGAATTGACATCAGAGACGTTTTCTCTGTATTTTTGAAAAATCTCTTGATTTCTTTCTTGTGAATCATCTGTTGAAACTAACTTACAAAATAATCGTTATTCTGTCCACCGTCAAGTAGAAACTAAAATACATGGGGTCGCCACAATTTCATCTGGTGCTCAGTGGGTAGGGGATTATGTTTGTTCCACAAGGCTCGCAATCCCTTGCGGTTGATTTTGTAAAGGTGCCTGCAAAGCGTCGAATTGAGACTAAAGTAACAATACTGAGAAATGAACTTTGATACCATTATAAAATAAAAGCTCTAGCTGTTTTGACAACATGATGTCAACTACTTTTGTATATATAACCCCAGATCGACAGCCCACGAGTAACAAGTCATTAGGCAAAGAAGTGGTTAATTTTTCATGTTTTCTAGCATATCTAGCTAGAATTATGGATTCTTTTAGTGTAACTAAAAAAGAAAGAAAGAAAAAATACCTTTAACAACACGGGTTTTTTCTTTTGTTCGTTTCCATTGTGTTAAGCAATTTAGCAACTGATGAGTCAATTCTAGAGAATTGCAATATTCAATATGGGAGGGAGTACCTATATCAGATTTTTTTGCCACGGGAACAGAAAGGTTACGACCTTCCGCTTACTCCTCTTGAAGACCAGTTAGATCGTCAATCCAAATCAAGCAGTTAGCATTTTGACCTCTTTGCATGCTGTTTCCAAGTTCCTGATATGAACAGGCCTAGCAGTCACAGTTGTCAAGGCACGCCTTAATGCATTCTGTTTCATCTTCTACAGAGAAAGCTGTTGGTGATCCTGTTTGGCTCACCTTCTGTAATGAACCTCATTGTAAACTTCTGTAAATTCTACTCAATCTGCTATGATGTAATAAGGATAGCTGCGGAATGTAATGGTTTGATTGCAGAAGAATTAATAAACGCAGGGAAAGTGTTTGATAAAGAGTTTCATAAACTCATATGCATTGATAAGGAAAACTTCGAGGGTTTCCAACCTCCATAGATCATTTCTTCAAAAGGTTCCAGAATATCCTTTTCCACTACCCCTTCCCTCTATATACTTGAAGACCCCTCCTATAATCGTCAGCCACTAAAAGAAGGCCATGGGCCAAACTTTTACAAACACCGTAACTAAAGCCATGGGTCAACAACTTAACAATTCAAATAAAGTAAAAGTGCAGCTAGGGCCCATCAAGCCCAACCCACTTAATTGGGTTCATTACATTGTCCACCCCTTCAAAGAACCTTGTCCTCAAGGTTGAGAGAAGTGATTCAACTCTCTGATTGAGATTCCAGTCCTCAGAATCCTTAAATCTTTCGGTTCCTCAGCAACATTGTTTACATTTCCCTTCCCTGCACCAACTCCAACCAAAGCACATGGTTGAAAAATACAATACCACTTTGTCTCTGGTAGTGAAATTCTTTAAGATCACTTCTGCTTGCAAAGATTCTATCGCATGCAGCTTTGTCTCAGCCTCGATGAATTTCTTCTGAGCTTCCTCTACCATATCGCGTGCTTCAGTCAATTTTCTCTCAGTTGAAACCTTTATTTCAGCAGATTCTGCACACTCTCACTCAAGGCCTTCTCAAGACTTGCTATATACTCGTCTTTGACTCCTACAGCCTTTTTCAGATTCTCTTCTCTTTTCCTTGACTTAGCTAAAGCAAATAGATGCATAGCTTGACCACGTATATGCATTATTTCCGCTGTGTCAGCAGAAGTTTTGATTTGCTCATACTTGGAATCCAGCTCCTTTCTTTCCAATAGGAGAAGGCCCATGTGGTGTTGGTGGTCAAAGACCTGGAGGGTAGCTTCAAATTTGATAATGTTTTTGTCTCCCATATAAGCCTCAAAAATACGATCCGAGTGGTGGGTGGGTATGAAATCATCATCAATGGCATGCCCTAGTACAACTGGAACGTAGCACGAATTTGCCACCTTAGTGATGTTCAGGTCCATTTCCCCTAGACCCAAGCGTTCAGATGAAACCTGCCCAGCCAGTGTGCAAACATATAGAGTAAAATCCATTGTTCCAACCCTTTCTAATCCACATCTTGCTTCAGCATCAACATCAACATAAACCATTTTGTAAAGATCTTCATCACCATTTATCACCACAATTAAGATTGAAAACATGACATTATCAGGGTGTACAACTCTCTCAGGCCATTCACCTTTTTTCATGGTGGTAGGGATTCCTTCCATCATTTTTTTTTCCTTCCTCTATCAAAAGGCCTAAAAATAATTTTATGGGGCAAAATATCAAGCAACTGGGGAGCGAAACCACAACAGTTGTTTTTACCCACCCTTTTAATCATTTTTTTCTTCGCAGCTGTTATTATAGCAGTACCTTGCACAACCGCATCAGTGCATGGATCTGAATTATCCTTTGGTTTGTCTTTAATATCTTCATTCAGAGCAAACAAGGCTTCAACTCGTAGCAAAAAAATATCAATGAGAGCATAATTAGGATCATCCAAAGAATCCCGTAACAACATATTCCCGTAGGCCCCAACTTTTTCTTCCTTCGACAGCTCCTTGAACCCATGGTAGGCCACCTTCACATACTTATGCCGATCCATCTTCAAGATGTTGCCTCCATTGGAACCCAATCCAACTTCCTCCATAACATCCTGGCCATCAGAATTTATTCCCACAAGGGTTCTTTCCCTTCCTCTATCAAAAGGCTCAAAAACCACTTTAAGTGGCAATACCTCAAACAGATAGTGAGCAAAGAATTTCTTACCCTTAGATTTTTCAGCAAACTCACCCACGTTGCCTTTTTCATCAATGTTCCTCCACCCAAATGTAGAGCTACAAATATCCTTACATACCAACCCATGAACAAATTCAATACATCCACCCAAGCATCCAGATGCCAGCAACTGTCCATCAGTGCTAAAGGCTAAGCAGCAAATGGAACCTCCAGGACCTTGGAGCTCACAAGCACAATCTACGTGCCCAATCCTCCAAAGAATTCCTTTGTCATCTCCACCCCCAGTTGCCACCAACGAAGCATCCATTGGGCTGCAGGCAACTGTATAAAACTCACCGGTATGACCAGTGAATATATGCACGAAATTATCAGGCTCCTCATCAATATCTATATCATCAGAGCCAGCTTCGTCGTCGTCTGCATCAGGAAGATCTTCTTCACAGACGGGGAACTCTTTGATAGTATCGGCTTCATCGAGAAATAACTCGCCATCTTCGTCGTGTTCTTCCTCATGCTGTGGCGGTGGGCCCATCATTTTGCAGCTCTTCCTCTTGATTTCTTTTTTGCTAAGCGGAGTCTCTTTTCCTTCCTCTACAAGATCTTCATCTTTCAGTTCATTTGTCATCTGCAGTGCTGATTCTTGTATTTCTTTGGTTGAATCCGCCGTTTCTTCCTCCTCATCTTCTAATTTTTTTGTGCCGAATTCTTCCCTCCTCATATCCAGAAGAAGATACCCATTTCTCAGTATTTTCGTATCTGTTAACTCAACCTCATCTTCCAGAAGAACATCTTCATCCTTCAATATTTGTTGTTCCAGTGGATAGATATGTCTTCCATGTACGTATTCAATGTTCAGCTTCACGTAGTAAATGGTGAAGGAAGGTTCAACCAAGACCTTTAAATTTTTTCCGTTTGAACATTTCACTGTAAGAACTCTTTCTCCAGGATCTCTATAGGATCCATCATGGAGGGCAAGATGATAATTCTGAAAACATATTTGGAGTTCTGCATTACTCAATCCATGGCAAGATCGTGGGCTCTAGATACCACTTGTAATGAACCTCCTTGTAAACTTCTGTAAATTCTACTCAATCTGCTATGATGTAATAAGGATAGCTGCGGAATGTAATGGTTTGATTGCAGAAGAATTAATAAACGCAGGGAAAGTGTTTGATAAAGAGTTTCATAAACTCATATACATTGATAAGGAAAACTTTGAGGGTTTCCAACCTCCATAGATCATTTCTTCAAAAGGTTCCAGAATATCCTTTTCCACTACCCCTTCCCTCTATATACTTGAAGACCTCTCCTATAATCGTCAGCCACTAAAAGAAGGCCATGGGCCAAACTTTTACAAACACCGTAACTAAAGCCATGGGTCAACAACTTAACAATTCAAATAAAGTAAAAGTGCAGCTAGGGCCCATCAAGCCCAACCCACTTAATTGGGTTCATTACACCTTCATCATCTTTAAGCCCAAGAACCAGCTTGTCTCACTCTCGCCACATAGTTCCGAAATTCTGGAGCACCCGCCAGAAAACACTCCCAAATCCCAACTCTTGGGATTACGAGGCTTGAAACCTGGCAAGCATTTGCATCGACCTATTTTATTGTTAATGTTGCAGACGCCAGATTTCCCGCAAGCATTATGAATGCTACATTCATCTCTTGGCTCCGACCATATCGAAAGCCACTTATCATGTTGATCACCAATAAACCGCCAGAACTGTAACTTTCCAGTGTAATCCATCACCAACCTTCTTGTACCATTATTACGAGCCCAAGCGCGATTGTACAAGTTGGTACTATTATAAGTTTTGCTGCTCTTGCTGACTTTCCGCATGCTGAAATTTGATAGCAAGTCTGCAATGTCATGATCAAGCGTTTCTGCCGAGTTCGATCTCCAACTTCTGGTCCAGTAAGGGACGTGTGATTTTGGACAATGTAGTGGACTTGATCTTCTTCTTCTTCTTGATCTTGAGTTTGTGTGAACGTGTAAATTCCAATTCCCCGGGTCACCAACGCCAGCCCATGAAGTCAATGTAAGGCTTTCATCCATCTTCATACCTGGAAGAAATGTATCGGTTGGATATTTAAAGCTTTCCCACAGAACTTTTCCAAACTGATCGTCGCTAAAGACCAGGTTTCCAGAATCCATGAGCTTCACAGACAGATTTCTAGGCGGTGGTATTTCAAGTTCTGTAGACCAATAATGCTTTGTAGCTGTATCCAATTCCTTGAGGTTGCCATCTTCTGCAATTTTAATGACTCCAATGGCACCGGTAGGTATTGGAGACTCTCGGTTGGCAACCCATACAACAGCTTCTGGATCCAATCGATACCATATTCCAACGAACCTGTTGCGGCTAGAGCTTCCATTAGGGGTAAAGAACCCCAACTCAAAGGTTTCTCCAACCGACACAAGAGTTGATCCATTATTGATCTTGTCGCTAATCTGTTCGTCTTCCTTCAAAATATGTCTAGCACTGCAATATAATTGAGAGGAACACAACAAATGTATGCAAAAGACGAAGAAGATCGAATATGACAAGAAACTTTTAGAAAATATACTGAAGATTTTGCTTCCTCTGCTTATCATTGTGAAGAAATTAAGCAAGAATTAAACTAGAACTGAAACTCTTCCGCAGTGTTGTTACTTGTACTCACTTTGTGTTAAGATCACGTTCAAAACAAATCACAAAATTTTTATCTCATCTCATCTCATTTTTCAAATCTTCATATAAAATATAATAAACAATTAAACTTTTTCAAATTCCAATTTAACTTTTTCAAATCTCAAAACAATAATAATATTAAAAATTAATATTTTAAAATTTTATCTAAAACTAAAAATTCTCATTTCACTCTCCAAACCTATTCCAGTGATTTGTAATCCCTAGTCAAGATTTTTACTTTATTCTCCTTTGATTTAGGATCTTAATTACTGTCTATTTTTTACTTGTAACTTATATATAGCAGTCTATTTTTGACTGCAACGAGTACACGAGACAGTTTTCTGAAAACCTCACTTTATCACTCTGCTTGCCAATGGTTCTGTCTGCTGCTGGGATCAATGGACACCACAGGTTGAGTAGTTCCAAAAAGTCCCAGGACGTATGTTCTCCGTTTTTAATTAAGAGCAATTTTGAGGGTTTATTAGATGTAGTATTTATCTAGTCATCCATGTAGTCTTTTTTTTTTTTTT
>QEOT01124283.1:185591-198295 GCA_003123785.1 Pterocarya stenoptera | reverse complement strand
GGAATCTTGAGTATCAACGACCTTCTTCTAGGGTAACCGTTAACTCTGGTTTACTAGAAGAAGAAGCTGTGCCAGAAAGGGATCTCCTTACAACATAGGCTGGTTGTTTAGGAGTTGGAAGAGTTGGATTTTCACTACCGAGCATGAAAACTGCATTTGACATGGAGGGACGGTCAGCTGGGTCTTCTTGCACGCATAAGAGTCCAACAACAACACACCTCAAAAACTCATTTGTGTTGCATGTTTCACGTAATGCTTGGTCCATTAGATCTAATGCCCTGTTTTCTTTCCACGACTTCCATGCCTGGGATAGTTTCAAACCTTCGAAATGGTTACGAAGCAGAGTGATAGAAAAATATAAGAGTCTATAACCAATTTATATAGCTCACTTACATATCCAAGAAGACTCAAAGCTTGTTCTGACAGGAAAAATCCTGTGTTTCTTTTCCCGCTGACGATCTCTAGTATGACCACACCAAAGCTAAAGACATCAGACTTGACTGAGAAAAATCTGTCCAACGCATATTCTGGAGACATGTAGCCGCTGCATGACAGCAAATGTTGATCAAATGGTTACTGAATTGGGGAACGTATATGGGGGCAACCAAAAAATGTGATACAAAGTCTAAACAATCTGGAATTGATCATCTCTATTATATGTACTTACTAAGTTCCAACTACTCTGGTTGTGCTTCCCTCAGTTTGTTTGCCTCCAAATATTCTTGCCAAGCCGAAGTCAGAAATCTTGGGGTTCATCTCCTCATCTAGGAGAACGTTGCTTGTTTTCAAATCTCTATGAATAATCTTCAGCCTAGAATCTTGGTGAAGATAAAGCAGTCCTCGAGCAATTCCCAGAATGATGTTAAAGCGTATCTCCCAGCTCAATAACACACATAGTGTTCGATCTTGCACAAGATTTTTCATTCCAAAACAAATTCAATCACCATCTTAATTAAGATGCTTTCTGTTGGCAATATTTGATATATTGATGTAGTGAGCAAGTCTAAAAAATTTGGGTTTCAGAGGCTAACCAAATAAAAAGGAGTCTAAGCTTTTGTTGGGCATGTATTCATAGAGTAACATCTTTTCGTCTCCAACAATGCAATAGCCAAGAAGTCTAACTAGACTTCTATGTTGAAGTTTTGCAATCAACACAACCTCATTTGTAAATTCTTCTAAACCTTGCCCCGAACCACGTGACAGCCTCTTTATGGCAATCAGTTGTCCCCCTGAAAACTTACCCTGCGCACATTCCATATGGCATATACATCATCCTTTGTAAACCACAATATTGTTCAAAAATTAATTTTGCCGATAGTTATTACCTTGTAAACAGGCCCAAATCCACCTTGTCCAAGCTTGTTTGCCTATGAGAAGTTATCTGTAGCTACTAGTATACTACCCAAATCAAAAAATGGTACATCAATCCCTTTCTTATCCTCTTCTTTGAACTCAGCTGAAGATATCAAATCTGTGACACGTCTCTCAGTGTCATACAAGTTTAATGTCTGATTTCCCTGATTACTTCTGCTATCTAATTTCAAAACAGAATTTAAAACCAGCCAATTGTCAATCTAATGAAAAGGAGGGGGGGGAGTCAAACAGAAATTCTGTGCCTGCTAGTTACCATTTCTATTGGCCACTCGCCTTCTTTTCAGATAGTACACAAAACACAAGATCATGATGATGAGAATTGTAATTGCAATAGTCCCCAGGACAATTAGATAACGCCTGTTGTGACCAGCTACTGCAATACAGCAAGACCATATGGAAGGTGGTTAGTCATCTAAAATCTAATACAATATAATATAACTCACATATATGTAAGGGAAAGAAGAACTTTTGAAAGGCACGATATATGCTGGCTGATTGAACACTAGAGGAATGCCATGGAGCAGGGCGTGCGGCTGGATTATCATAAGAAAATAATTCCAGTAGGATAGAGTCCTTGTTGGATATAACATCACAATGTTCTGATTCTTTATTGGCTAACATTGCAATCCTAAACTGCCGGTAGTGCTGGCATGAGAGGTAGAACCCTAACCTTTAACACAATGTAAGTTTAGGGCATCCCATCGGAAGTTTGAATTGCAAAGGCACCTCTCCTCTCCATCTTTTGTTGCCATGCAAGTTGAATGTGTCCAAGCCATGCAGTCTGAGGATGATATGCAAGTCGGCTCGGGTGGTGGGTTCCAACTAATCTCTACTTCATCAGAAGAAAGCCACCTGGTCATGTTAAATGGCAATGAAGAATTGAGCCGCAGATTTCCTTCTGAATTTCCCGCGACAGTACGATTTCCTTCATATTTGACTTGGATGACAAAAGTTCGTGTACTTGGATCGATGCTTTCAATTCGATAGGCAGGGGTACTGTTTGCCGGCATGAAGCTAACGTGGCCGGTGGAATCGTTGCAGTAGGAACTAAAATACATGGGGTCGCCACAATTTGGTCTGGTGCCCAGTGGGTAGGGGATTATGTTTGTTCCACGAGGCTCGCAATCGCTTGCGGTTGATTCTGCAAAGCGTGGAATAAAAACTTTAAGTAACGGTACTGAGAAATGAACTTTATACCATTATAAAATCAAAGCTCTGGCTGTTTTGACAACATGTCAACTACTTTTGTATATACCCCCGACAGCCCACGAGTAACAAGTCATTAGGCAAAGAAGTGGTTAATTTTTCATGTTTTCTAGCATATCTAGCTAGAATTATGGATTTGTTTTAGTGTAACTAAAAAAGAAGGAAAGAAACAATACCTTTAACAACAGGGTTTTTTCTTTTGTTGGTTTCCATTTTGTTAAGCAATTTAGCAACTGATGAGTCAATTCTAGAGAATTGCAATATTCAATATGGGAGGGAGTACCTCTATCAGATTGTTTTGCCACGCGAACAGAAAGGTTACCACCTTCCGCGTACTCCTCTTGAAGACCAGTTAGATCGTCACTCGAAGTCAAGCAGTTGTTGTAAGTTATTGATAACAAGAGGAAAGAAAACCAGAGAGCAGTAATGAAGCTTTTACTCTGTATATTTGCACTGTAGTGATTCGAAAGAGAGGAGAGGCCGTAGCCTATATACAAGTTTGTTCTGTAACCAACTAACAGAAAGTAAAACCTAATTCTATATTTACAGCTGCGTAAAATAAACAATTAAGAATAAAAGAATGCAAACCTCTTAAACGACAATGTGAGGTAAAACTGGAAATATTAACGACCTGCAGCTTTCTTTACCATTTATCATCCAACACCCTCAGCAAGATGGAGAATAGAGATTAAGTATTCCCATCTTGGAGAGATGTGATTGCATGAGGTCGGAAGGTAGAGCTTTGGTAAGCAAATTAGCTAATTGTGTCTGAGAAGTTACATGGGCAGTGGTGATGGTGATGCTTCCATCTTGAATTTTATCACGAATTAAGTGGCAATCAAGCTCAATGTGCTTTGTTCTCTCATGGACGACCGGATTAGCAGCAATATGTAATGCAGCTTGGTTGTCACAAAAAAGGAATGCAGGCTGTGGATGATGAAGACCGAGATCAGTCAATAAATAGCCAAGCCAAGCCAACTTTGAACATGTGGTTGCCATTGATCTGTACTTAGATTCAGCTGAAGACAGAGAGACTACATTTTGTTTCTTGGACTTCCAAGAGACTAGTGAATGGCCTAAAAATATGCAATAGCCTGTGGTGGATCTGCAGGAGTCAGGACAAAAGGCCCAATCACTATCACAATATGCCCTTAGCTGAATTTGAGAGGAGGAGGAGAGGAGAATGCCTTGGCCAGGTGAGGCTTTAATATATCTCAAAAATTTGTACATAGCAGCCAAATGAGTGGACATAGGCTTTAATATATCATCAACATAAACTAAGATGGTAATATAGGAATCTCCTTCTTGTTTGGTAAACAAACTATAATCTGATTTAGATTGAACAAAACCAAAGGCAAGAAAAGAGGATGTCAACTTAAAATTCCATTGTCGTGAAGCTTGCTTAAGGCTATAAAGGCTCTTAAGTAGCTTGCACACTTGGTGAGGTTCACCCTTGGTGTATTCGGGTGGTTTTTTCATGTAAATTTCTTCGGTGAGATCGCCATTCAAAAAAGCATTGTTTACATCGAAATGATGTAAAAACCAGCCTTTGATGGCTGCCATACTGAGTAAAAATCTGACAGTTACCAACTTAGCTACAGGTGAGAAGGTATCAACATAATCTACACCTTCTACTTGAGTGTAGCCTTTAGCTACCAACCTAGCTTTCAATCTTTCCAAAGTACCATCAGAATGGAATTTTACCTTGTAAACATACTTACATTCAATTGTTCTTTTACCTGCTGGTAGATCAGTAAGTATCCAAGTGTGGTTGTTTTCCAAAGCTGCAATTTCAGCTTCCATAGCTCTACACCAAGCAGGGTTCTTAAGGGCCTGTTTGTAAGAGTGAGGCTCGGTATGCAATGAAATGGAAGTGGTGAATGCTCGAAAAGCAGGGTTAAATTGGTGATAAGATAAACAATGAGATAGACGAAAGGGTTTACCATTTGAAACAGGGGCCTGCTTGGAACTTGATTGCTCATAAGGGTGCTGCATGACATGGTGGCAGTGGTAGTCCCTGAGATATTGGGGGGCTATTTTAATACGAGAGGATCTTCTAAGAATAGGTTGTGGAGTAATGGCAGGGTGTATGGAAGGAATAGAGTTATGTGGTGAGTTGGTTTGTGTAGGTGAGGGTGCAATTGTAGGATTGTGTGGTGAGTTGGGTGGTGTAGGTGTATGGACAGGTCATGCAGGATTTTGTGGAGGTACAGAAGCAGGTGCAGGATTTTGTGGAGGTACAGGAGCAAGTGCATGGTTGTGTGTTGGTGACTGGATCTCAGTAGTAGAGAGAGGATTAGGAAAAACTGAAGTGTTGTGGTGGTGGAGAGGTAAGGAAGAAGGGGATGGTGATGGAGGGAAAGAAGACTCAATTGGTGATGTGGAAAGTTAATTAAGAGGAAAATTAGTTAGTGTGAAATCTGTAAAGGGAGGAGGGTTAGAATTAATGGTATGGAAAGGGAACACAAATTCATGAAAAATAGTATCTCTTGAAATGAAAATGGTGTTGTTTTGAATATCTAGAAGCTTGTAGCCTTTGACTCCAAAAGGGTAGCCAACAAAAACACAAACACGACCTCTAGGTTGAAATTTGGTTTTGCCTTGTGAAATGGTGGCAGCAAAACATAAAGACCCGAAAATTCTCATATGAGCATAGGTTGGTTTCTGTTTAAAAAGAAGCTCATATGGTGTCTGGTTGTTCAAAATGGGTGTAGGAAGTCTGTTGATGATGTAGGTTGCTGTGAGGACAGCATGATTACAATATGTATGGGGCAAACCAGATTGAAGCATGAGGGATCTAGTGACATTTAATAAGTGTTGGTGTTTCCTCTCAACAATACCATTTTGTTGAGGGGTTTCCACACAACTTCTTTGATGAATAATGCCCTTTTTATTAAAAAATTCTGTCATTTGAAATTCAGCACCATTGTCACTTCTCAAGATTTTAAGTTTCATGTTAGATTATGTTTCAATTAAATGATAGAAAGATTCAATGCACCTACGGGTTTCAGCCTTGGTTTTAAGTAAATAAAACCATGTAGAACGAGAAAAATCATTCACAATAGTTAAGAAATATTTGGAACCATCGTGGGTAATAGTTGGGGAGGGTCCCCAAATATCACAATGGATGGTTTCAAATATTCTAGAGAAAGAATGTGCACTATCAGGAAAAGGTAATCTGTTAAACTTGGCCAAAGGACACAAAGTGCAGGGTATTTCATTAATATGAGATCTGTGAGTGTTTACAGAGAGATCATTGATCAATTGAAGCCTATTTTTGGATAAGTGACCTAGGCGACAATGCCATAGGTTGTATTGTGTAGGATTCTGTGCAACAGAAGCATAATGTGTGAGATCTGTGGGTGGTTTGTGTCTTTAAAAGGGAAGATAATTTGTAAGGGCAGTAGGGGGCACATCTGAACAGTGGAAGTGGTAGAGTCCATGCAGCAAGTCACCCTTCCCAATCGTTGTCCAAGAATGTAGGTCCTGAATGAAACAGTAAGAAGAAAAAAAGAGAAAACAACAATTGTTAAATTTAGTCAACTTTGGCACAGAAATTAAATTGAAATTAAAGGATGGGACACAAAGAACTTCTTTGAGAATAACTGTATTGGTTAAATGGACTGTACCAACATGAGTCACGGATGTGATTGAGCTGCATTATTGCATATTTTACACGTTTAAAACCAATAAATTTTAATTATTTTATTATTTTATCATTGGTTTTAGATGGATAAATTGATTAAGAGGCATAAATCCAAGTTGTGAATTAAATTGATTAAAAGCATAGTTTATGCTTGATTTTATAACTTGTGATTTATTTGGGCAATAAATTCTTCACATGCACAACACACTCTTAATATTTTATTTTTCATCTCTTGTTTAATTTTATTTTAGTTTATTTATTTTATTTTATTTTATTTGTCTAAGTTTTATTTTTATTTTTATTTAATTTTGCTTGTCTAATTTTTATTTTATTTTATTTTACTTTATTTTTCTTTATTTTTATTTTTATTTTTTGATTTTCAGCGCAGACTAAACGACATGTCATTTGGTCGGCAAACCAAAACGACATGTCGTTTACCTCTAGAAGCCAAAACTGTCGTATGCTAAACGAGAGGTCGTTTTGTCAATTGATGAAAACGACTTGTCGTTTTACTCTGTAATTAAATTTCGTCCTCGGCTAAACGACGTGCCGTTTTCGTCAATAGACGAAAACGACATGTCGTACAGTTCGTCTTCAACCTCACGATCGCTCCCTCCATGCACAGTGCAGCTGCAGCTCACCACGCTGCCAACGCGCCTCCGCCAGCCGCCAGCAAACACAGAAGACGCCGGCGATCATTCCTCCATCAACCGCAACCACCATGCACGGCCAAGAACCAATCCGACGCCACGGCAGCACCACTTCAACGCACGCACAGCACTGCCTTCCGCTGCCAACGTGCCTCCGCAGCCACCAGCAGCTCCTCCAGCACTTCCACAGTTATCTTAGCACGTCCAGGAAACAACCTCCATTGCACGCTGCATGCTGAGCAACCAGAGAACGCTGGGAAGAAAAGAAAGCAGAAAAAGAAAAAGAAAAAAAATAGAGAAAAGCTGGGACGAACGTGCATGCGGAGAGAAGAAAAAAAAATGAAAAGAAAGAAAAGAGATGCTGTCGACGCTGGAAAGGAGAAGAAAGAAAAAAAAAAGAAAAAGAGATGGGGCGGGCCGAACAACTCACGCATGCTGGACGAGACAGTGAAGAAGAGAAGAAAGAAAGAAGAAAACTCACGGGAACAGCTGGGATCTTTTACAGATCACTCACACAGGCAGACCAAACAAATGCACATGCAGGGACAAACAGAATAACTTTCTGAGTGGTGGACATGGGCAGCTCGTATGCAGTGCAATGTTTTTTTTTTTTTCTTTTGATGCCTATATAAGGCGTGTAAACGGATGAAGAATGGAGGCTGAGGTTAGATGCCCCATAGAGTAGGAAGCTGAGGTTAGAAGCTCCGTAGAGATAGTGTAGGAGTAGTGCAGATTTTAGGAGAAAATACAGATGAAGTGAGGGAGTTTGATGATGCAGTTGAGAGCCTAATGGACCAATTGTGTTATCAAACTGTTCTCCTTTATCTGCAGTCTCCATTTTTTTTATTTTATTTTTTTTATTTTAATTTATGTCATTTATTTTTATGCACTTTAAATTAATGCCATTTATTTTTCAGCACTTTTATTTTACTGCACTTTTATTTCACAGTCCTTTATTTTACTGTCCTTTATTTTCTGCAATTTACTTTTCTGCACTTTAATTTCCAGCACCTTTATTTTAATGTCATGTAATTTTCTGTTATTTATTTTCTACAATTTAATTTTTCAGCTCATTTAAATTCCAGTCTTTTAATTTTTAGCAATTTAAATTCACAGTCTTGCGTTTTAATTTCTTTAATTTTCACTGCAATCTCCAAACAACCAAATCAAACAAAATGAATCTGGTTTGCGACCAGTAAATCCTTTTTTTTTCACTGCACTCTTCCATCCATTGTAAATATCATCACTTTTTATTTTTATTTTTCCATCGTAAATATTTCCACCATTTGTCACGAGTTTATTTTTAGCACTTTCCCTGTGGAGACGATCTAGGAATTCGTTCCTAATTACTACGCGACACGCTCCTATACTTGGGATAGCCTTTGTCCTGCTCATTTCCGAACGAGTCAAGTTTTTGGCGCCGTTGCCTGGGAACGAGTCAAGTTTTTGGCGCCGTTGCCGAGGAAAGTTGTTTAAATTTAAACTCGTGGTTTTTATCTTTATTTATAAAAAAAAAAATTAAAAATTAAAAAAATACCATGTCAGCNTTTTATTTCAATTTATGTCATTTAATTTTATGCACTTTAATTTAATGTCATTTATTTTTCAGTACTTTTAATTTCTGCACTTTTATTTCACTGCACTTTTATTTCACAGTCTTTTATTTTACTGTCTTTTATTTTCTGCAATTTAATTTTCTGCACTTTAATTTTCAGCACTTTTATTTTATCGTCATGCAATTTTCTGTTATTTATTTTCTGCAATTTATTTTGATGCAATTTAATTTTCTAGTGAATTTAAATTCCAGTCTTTTAATTTTCAGCAATTTAAATTCACAGTCTCGCATTTTAATTTCTTTAATTTTCACTGCAATCTCAACCAATCAAATCAATCAAAATGAATCTGGTTTGCGACCAGTAATTTTTCTTTTCACTGCACTCTTTCATCCATTGTAAATATCATCATCTTTTATTTTTATTTTTCCATCGTAAATATTTCCACCATTTTTCACGAGTTTATTTTTAGCACTTTCCCTGTGGAGACGATCTAGGAATTCGTTCCTAATTACTACGCGACACGCTCCTACACTTGGGATAGCCTTTGTGCTGCTCATTTCCGAACGAGTCAAGTTTTCGGCGCCGTTGCCGGGGAAAGTTGTTTAAATTTAAACTCGTGATTTTTATCTTTATTTAAAAAAAAAAATTAAAAAAACATTAAAAATTAAAAAAATACCATGTCAGCGTCCAGGAATTCCTGGCATGATGAAGTGATACCGACACGCGATTGCACAATGATCGCAAGTGTCCGCTTTGGCAGAANATGTTTTTATTTAATATTCTGCGTATTGTTTTTTTTTTTTCCTTGCATATTTTTATTTGGCATTATGCGTGAAATAAAAAAAAAATCATTTTTTTTTCTCCTCTTTGCATATGTTCTCATTTGGTGTTCTACATATTCATATATATAAAAAAAAAAAAAATCATCATTTTTTTTATGTTTATTTGGTATTTTGCGTTATATATATATAATTTAAATAAAAATAAATAAAATGGAGAGTTGTTCGGACTTGAATACTCAAGACTAATTTTATAAAGCTGGAATTAAGAACAGAACAAGTACATAAAAAAAAACAGAAATAAATTAACTGCAGACCGTCCTTATGTTTCTCGTAAGCGCTGGACCTCTGCTGTTAATTGCTGATAGTTGTTTAGTATTTGTTCTTTCTCTTGTTCCAGCTCTGTTAGTCGTGGTTGCAGGTTTTGAGCATACAAATCCACACATTTTTTTAACTCCTTATTTTCTTGTTTTAATATTTTATTCTTCTTATTTTTATCAGCCAACCTTTACTGCAAATTAGAAATTTGAATTTTAAGTTCATCTACCTCTTTCACCCGTTGCAGCAATCTACGGGAGAAGGTTGTAACAGAAGCAGCATATTGAGCACCGAGCATTCTGGATCCTGCAACCACCTCAACATCAGACCGGGTGGAAAAATGTATCTCTGTTCCCTTCATGGCATTGAAGGCATCAGGACAGAAGACAAAAGGTTGTGGTGTAACCGGTTCCTGATTCAAATCAGGAACATTGTTGACAGAGAGTTGCTCGGCCAATTGAGAGAATAAAAGAAGTTGCTCGGCCATTTGAGAGAAATTGAAGAAATGTGAGAAATGCAGAGGACTGGTTCTGCGTTTCAAAATGATGAAGATAGTCCCTTTTATAGAGACCCCGAGCGCTCAACGCTCTGTGAAGACTAACTCGGAGCTCAATGACATCTAGACTGAAACAATGTCAGTCTAGCCTTACGGCTCAAGGCTCTGAAACGCTAGCGGTCTAGCCTTACGGCTTGAATCTAGAAACCAAGACTCTGCAGACCCCAGATTCCTTGATTTTCAACCGCTCGATGAAAGATTTTCTTCATCCCCAAGCATTTCTCGCTTGTCCAAGGAGTTCTTCTTTAAAATCTCTCGTACATATTTGAAATTGTTTCTGTCATTACATCGTATTGTTTATTTTGTGTTTTTTTTTAATTTTTTTGCCTTTGAGTGTTTTTTTTATGCATATTTTTATTTAATGTTCTGCGTGTTATATTTTAAAAAAAAATTATTTTTTTATTTGCATTTGTTTATTTGGTGTTTTGCGTGTTATATTTATCTATATAAAAAAAAACATAAATAAATAAATAAGAAAAGGAGATTTGTGTAATTGTAATACTCGAAGACTAATTTTATTGAGTTGGAAAGAAAATGAACAAACAAGCTTTATTATAAAAACAGCAAACTAAACAGCAGATGGACCCCCTATTTCTTGTAACCGTTGAAACTCTGCTGTTAAACGCTGCTGATCTTTTTGTAATTGTTCCGTTTTTCGTTCCATCTCATCTATGTGTGGTTGAAGTCTTCGAGCATACTGTTCCACATATCTCCACAACCCCTCATTTTCTTTTTTTAAATCTTCAATTTTTTGTCGTTTACTTGCAAGTTTTTCTTGCAATTCAAGAACCTGAAGTTTAAGTTCGACAACCTCACCCTCTCGTGAAAGAAATCTCCTGGACATAGTATTTACAGCAGTAGCATATTGTGAACCCAACATTCTTGTGCCTGCGACCACCTCAGCATCGGATCGGGTAGAGAAATATAACTCTGCCCCAACCATGGTAGTAACGGCCTCAGGACAAAGAAAGACTGGCTGACGGGTTGGTATTTCCTGATTCAGATCAGGAATGTTGCTAGCAGAATGCTGGCTGGCCATTTGAGAATAGGAGAGATTGAGAGAAGTTGAGAGAATTGCGAAAGAGAAAACGAATATGAGAAATGCAGAGATAGCTCTGTGTTACGAGAGGGTGGAAATGGTCTCTTATATAGAGGTCCGAAGCATTCACAGGCTCAGCAATGATCAAACCAGTCGGGACCAAAGCAGAGATCAAGGCCATAAAGCATTTGTCCACTTGCACATAATCCGGACCCAGGACTCCATGATTTACGGCAATTGTCGAATTTCGGGATTTACGACACCCAGGATTTATGGCAAGTGGATGCTTAACTCTTGCTCAGCTGGCAGATCATCTTCAAATTTAATCCAGCTTGAGGGTTCTAGTGTCGAGAACACTCAACACTTAGCTGGAAAGAGACACATGAAAATTTTTCACCCCAAGCATTTCTCTCTGGGCCAGGAAGTTTTTCTCTAACTCTCGCATACTTACTTAAACACTGTTTCTGCAATTGCAATTATTTTGTTTATTTTGCGTTGTTTCTTTTATTGCCTTTCTTTGTTTACTTTTTGTATCATAATTTGTTTACTTTTTGCGTGTGTATAATGGATTTCATGATTGTTCTTTTATGTTGTTGTTTGTTGATTGTTTTTCTTTCTTTATTTTCTGTGGTAGCTTTTCTTTTATTGCTCATCTTTTCTATATTAGTGTGTGTGCACTGGTTAAACGATATTTTGCCTTAATGCGATATGCACTGTTATGAACTTGATTAACACACACTCCATTTCAATCGATTTGAGCATCTTGGTGGTGTAGTTGAGCGGGATTATTTTATGAAGATTTATTTTCAACCCTGAGCATAGAACATAATTCCTGATGCATCATATTCTGCTTGATGTATGACTTGAAACACCGGGGTGCTATATTTATTGAGATAGACTTGGCATGATTTATATATAATGAAGGGAAAATCTCAAACAATATTTTGCACATGCTTACACTCATAGTGTTCTTCATTACTGTTCATGGATTTTACACAGGAGAAGTAAACTGCAGGACTACCGAGCCTTATTAAAAAAAAAAAAAGATGGATCTGTCTTAGTGGTAAGGGCGAACTTGGGATTGTGTGGATTAGGCGCACGGTCCTCGGTTTGATTCCCCACTGTTCGAATCCACTTGAAAAAAAAAATAGTAATAAAAATAAATAAAGGATGAAGTGGTGCGCTTTCCTTATTAAAGGGCTAGAAACAATTACCCAAACTCTGTGGTTTGAGTGATCAACCTTTAAACAGAGTTGGCGTGAAAACTGCTAGACCCTTGGGCTTTGAGGTAGTTAGAATCAGAAATGATTAATCTTAAAGTTGAAAAATCCTGAAATAAATCCCGAGTAGTAATGAAGAACACACAGTTGTTTAGCTACACACACACATCTAAGTTTTGAGACATGTTCCCAAATTTTTAATGAAAGATTGTTGAGACAGTCTTGGTGAATATAGCCCCTGGGAGTTGATAGTTACGTGTCGCTATGTGAGAATTCATTATTATGTTTGATTGCTTTTGTTTGGATTTCGAGCTTTATGCAATATTCATCTCAATTAATTTTCACTATTTTGCTCAGAGA